>PNEQ01025092.1:0-13629 GCA_003012365.1 Medauroidea extradentata | reverse complement strand
TGTATATGGGTTAATAATTTTATGTCTGTACATTTTTGTCTTTCAAACTAGACAATGGTTGATCACATATAATGTCACCTCATTTTGTGTATTTTGTTCTATTTATGTATGAGTGTATATAGGTTAATAATTTTATGTCTGTACTTTTGTCTTTCAAACTTGGCAATGGTTGATCACGTGTATATATATTGTCATCCTATTTGTGTAGGGCCTATTTTTTTATTTTTATTTTTTTATTTTTGTTTTATTTTTGTTCTATTTAATGTACCATTGTCAACATTTGTATTTTTATTTGTTGTTGAAATATTGTTTTGTAAATATTATGTATGAAGAATTCTATAGCAACCTCTTGTTGCTCAAAGAATGATAAATAAAACAAACAAACATTACCCTCAAGACCTTGTCGTAATTGGGATAAAAAGAAGAACGTTAAAAAAAGTGTTGATATTTAGGTGGAAGATGGGTAATGTAACTGCATTTTTCTGCATGAACGTTTTGTCAGAAATTCAGCCTTATACTACTTATAATTATGTATAGGAAACTGTGGCGATTTCAGTGACTTAGTATCGACTCAGCAGTTCTCTTAGGCTTCATTATTTGGCATTTCCTCAGCGACACGTGACCGGGACAATATTAGGATATTTTTAAATCCCAACGGAATAGGAGTGTTGTAAGTTTGACGGCTAAGGCCCGTAATTATGAACGTCTTTCGAAGTACAACCAATCTCCCTCCACTCTAATCTGGAGTTTTGCACATTATAGACCTCTTTCAGAGAGCGGCGGATAGCTGGCGAACAACCATTCGCCACCAAGTTTCCACTTTTTGGGAGATTGCAGGTGAATGACGGCCAGACCTCATTCGGCGAATCACCAGCTGTTCTGTAGAGACCAGTTATGACAAATGACGAGGAATTTTAACGAATTCATGCGGCACATGGATGAAGTTGTCAACTATTATGAATAAATAGATGACCAAATACATGCGCGACTACCCAAAATGTATATTAGGGACATGGAAGACCCCTTTTCAACTGCAGTTCATCTCTACGCGATATATCGCAAGCATTACATTCTGCAGTAATTTTCTTCCACATTTCCTTTTGTTGAAGTTGGACACGGAGTCAGTTTTCTTATTTGTAGTTATGTTTTTGTATTTTTTATTAGGTAAAAAAAAATTGCTTTTTCTTTAGGAGTGTCGAATTTTTACCTTCCATAGTCAAACTTTTCCGCGGCTTCTTTCAATCACTTCGAATATCTCACGTGTGTCCCACTACAAAGACAACAAAATTGTTTACAGACAAGGAAAACAAAATCGAAACGATTTTATTTTTAAAGTTATAGGTGTGTTCATAACAGTGGTCTTTGAGCACTTGAGTCTATATTCGCTGCTAAAAATGAGGCTGTGTTGCCAAATTTTATGAGGGAGAACCATCCAACTCCCTTTCAGCCGGCGATCTCCTGGCGATCCATCGGCAGACAACTATAGTGTAGGAAGGGTGGAAGACCGCCAGAGAACTGCTGCGCGAATAAAGGCCAGGGGCTTGCCAGCAAGCCTTCAGAGGACGTTTATAACTACGGCCCTAAGTCTGTCTGTCTGTGTGTCTGCAAGTGTGCCTGACTGTGTCTTCATAAGCTCCCCAACGGATGGTCCGATTTCTATGATTTTTTAAAATTGAACACTAGTTTCATCGGGATGGTTCTTAGCTGCATTTTATGAAAATGTGTCCAACTGTTTAAAAGTTATTAACTCTTCCGAATTGGTGCGAAAATTTCATAGACATAATGCAATATTTATTATACCTTCATACCTTATTTACTCGACTTGAATTTGTAACATGTTCGTAAATCCGGTAGTCCTGCAACGATATGGTAACATATACTTATGGCTGTACACACGCGCGTAGAATCTATAATTCAGTATAGCCGTTCCCTCCAACCAAGCGTTTATGTAGTACGTGTTGTAATGATAACACACACATATGTGTGTGTATAATTGTATGTGTGTGTTCGCTATCCTGGCATATATTGCAATGCCCATTCAATTTTCTGGGTACCCCTCTGCCCCTCTTCCCTATTTTTCAACCTCCTCCCCTTCCCAAATTCGTTTTTTTTTTACAGAAACCTTCGCGGGCGCACGCACAACAACTCACCAAAGTTTATTTCACTAAGTTTTTTTGTGCGCCCTGTTCTGACACTCTACCCCATTTTGCCCCCCCCCCCCCCCTAAATTTTACTTTTATTTAGCAGAAATCTTCACAGGCACACGCTCAACAACTTATCAAAGTTTTATTTTTCACTTAATTTTTGGGGGAATCCCGTTCTGCCCTTCTAACCCGTTTTGCCCCCACCCCTCCAAAAAAAAGTTTTGTACAGTAACCTATACGGGCGCATCCATGCACAACAATTCAGGAAAGTTTAATTGCAATCGGATGGATGATATAGGAGCGCACAGAAGACAAATAAATAAACATATGTTTTAATGTAGTAGATATACACGAATTTCAAATGCTTCGTATTTTACACTGTGAATATTGTTGGTCATACAACGTTGTTCATATTATACTACTTTTTTTTTTAAGTTATGAAAATTAATGTATTAATAATTACATTTGCTTAATTGTGTAAGAAAAATATTAATAAGTTTACAACAAATACTTCAACACATACTTAGTTAACTGTATAAAAAGTAATTATTGTAATATTTTATTTGAAATTTTCGATAGTAGTGTATATATTAAAGTGTAAAGAACTACAAATAAAACATAACATTAAAAATTAAAAAAATACAAACAATTCCTTGAAAAGTGATAAATAATTGTTCCAAATAATTGTTGACCCTTAAATGCGTCAGGGGACCGCTAAGTAAACAAATTAAATCGGTTGAAATTAGCAAAATCGGAACAGCATATAACAAAAATAGAGTAAACACTAATTTAAAATTTTATACCTTAACATTTTAAAGGATCGTTTTATGTTTCTGTTTTTTTTTATATATTTTATTTGAGTTTTATTTCTTTACGATCTTGCATATGGATTCAAAACCAAATTCTGTAGGGCGTTTGTTCACGTTACTTCGTTACTTGAGGGTACACATGTTCGAAGTACATTATATTCCCAAAGGAATTAAAGAAAATTTCCTGTCTCTTTATAATCAGTCCAGGTGACCATTTTTCCTGAGTGGTGAGCTTACTGGATAGATGGCTTCAGTACCTCCTATTGAGGAGATAATTATGTACGATACGGCAGCAGATAGGTCGTTGTAGTTCAGCACTAATTTGGCGAGTGATCTGATACACTGTTATTTCGCTGTTACCAACGAAGATAGTAAACAGTGTTCCCCGTCATAAATATGTAGGCCACTGCAGTTAGTAGCGGATGTGATTAACCCTGATACATAAACTTTTGGTTCACTCTTGACACATTTTCCCATGAAATCATTGATGTCTGAAAGACTTAGGTGATAAAGTTCCCCAAACTTCTGGCCTCGACAGAATGCGCCGGGATGTTATTTATTCCCATTCTTTGCTCCGCTGTTAACAATATGACTGGATAACCACAGAGTCGTTTTGGCCAACGGTGTAAGTGTTTAATCCTGCTACTAGAGACCGAGTTGTTTTATTGCTTTGCACTCCCTGGAAAATAGGTTAAACGGACAGCTCTCAACATAATACCAAATATTGTACTACACCAATTATAAACAAATCTCTGTCAAATGAAGCGACATGTTTTACTAGCGCCGCTAACGATTTGGAAAGATGTCAGAATCGAAATTAATATTTTCCTTATAGTATTATAGTACGATATTTTTACTAATTGGCTAGAGATTTCACGTTGGTAGGAATCTGGTCGAAAATTCCAAGCAACTTCTTGTCCGCGCGCCAGCTCTTGGTCCCTGGCGGGTATGCGTTTTTCGTCCGTAAACATGTAAATAGTACAATGAAGGAGGTAGCATGTTGACGCACATACTAGCCGTAGTAACGTCGTAAGTTAGGACGTGTTTACCACTAGCGTACACTATGTTCAGGACGAACAATGCATTCACGTCAGGGACTCAGAGCTAGCGCGCGCTCAGTAGAGCTCCACTCTCACCTGTCACATATTTCTCCTATGATTCGAGAAAGGAAATGCCGATATTGCTGAAGATATTTTATAATACGGCGAACTTAACGTAAGAAGAGGTATCTTCTTATAAACTCTTCCATACCAAGGTTTTTAATTTACAAGATAAAAATGTGAACTGGGAATTTAAATTTAAAGTCTTGAAATGTGTATTCAATCTTTATTTATGGAAAACTCACGATAAGTACTGAACAAGTTATGAATATCCAACACTATTAATGAAAAAAAAAAATCTAACTTGTGTCGAGAAAATAGCATGTTATTATTACCAATTTTATTATGGCAGTTATAATTACACTAAAGGCAGGCTCAGTCACACGTTTTACCAAAACAATTAATAAGAAAGTCTGAGAAACGTTTGAATACCAGGAAGGTAGCTTATAAGCACTCCAGCGTGTCGACATTCGCCAATGGGTGTGAAATTAAATTTATCCCAGACTTCCACGCTTTAAATATTAACACCTTCAGATTTATATGTATGATAATGTAACATAAGCATTGCTGATACTTTTCCAACTAAATGAACTTCCCTATACGCTCTTGAAATGTGTTCTAGTAAGTTGCGATTGAAAAATTTTTAGCGAAACTTCTTAATTTTATTTTAATTAATTTCTAAATACTAAATTAGTACAATAATTAATAATTAAAATTTGAAAAATGTAAACAAAAATTTTTGAATAAACAATTTCTGCACATAAAATTTCATATGATTAATAATAATAATAACAGCAATAATACGGAGAGCAATTTTAAAAGCAATAAATTACGTTTTTTTTATTTATTTTGTAAAAATTTTCAAACAAACAATTTTTCAAAATTCTAAATGGTGCAAAATTATGTTAAGGGTCGTTAATAACAGTTTTAGAAATAAATTTCACAACATTTTATGGGTACCCCGATGTGGCTATTGTCTCATTGTGCCTTTCCCCGTCTATTATTTATAATTTTCTTTTTATCATAAACCTTTGCGGTGCACGTACAACTCCCAAAAATTTCATCGCAGTCGGATGAATGATATAGGGACACAATCAAAGCTTTTACACCCCTGTGCAGGAGGAAAGCATCCAGTCTGCGAGTTTGTCCAGTTCGTGGGCCTTCACAACGCCCCCTGCTCAGCTTGCTCAGGACCCCCTGCTTGGCTGTAGTCCGCCTGAATCAGTTTTTCCACTAGCAGTTGGGAAAAGAAGGGTAACAACGGCCTGCCGAGAACGTCTATTAATACATTTTGCAGCTGGTTTGCCAAAAGCCCTTATTGATATTTAGTAGTAGCTTCGTAGGAATGCAGTTCCTAGTTTATTGCAGTCCAGATCCTGTAAGATAAAGATATTTGGCCTTTTTGGGGTGATTTGTGAAATGAAAAAGCGTGGCCCTGTAAAGGAAATTTTTATTATTAGTTCGTCACCGTGGTGGTGAATGGTAGAATGAAATGGTGTGGTCCTGTAGAATAAGGTATATAAGATATACCTATATACGTACACATATACATATGTTCAGTTTTGTTTATCTTTGTCTCTCTCCCTTGCTCTCCTGGTGTACTGTTATGTTTTTATCTGTTGATGTTTTGTGCTGTTTTTATTGTTTGTTAGTAAATTTTTAGTTATTCATTTGTTGTTAGGTTGCTGGTACTCTATTCTAGTTTTGATAGACTTATGTGGGTGCTGCACTGACAGAGATTTGTTACTGTAGTCTTCGTTTTTCCCCCCTTTGCGTCTCGTCTATGGTCGTATTTTCCTAGTTGTCTGATAATCGGGTTTTGGTGGTCATTAGTCTGGTTGTAGAAGTTTTTGTTTCGGTCTTTAATGATGTCTCGAATGAAGTATGCTTTGGCAATGTGGTGGAGGTCTCGGTTTGGTACTAGTCTCGAGAGATTCTCAGGGCAGTCCGCAGTATTTTGTTCTGTGTCCTCTGTATTTTTTGTATGTGTCCACGGAAAACGTGTCCCCAGTCCTCGCACTCATACAACATTGCAGGTTGTATAATTGTCTCGTAATTTTGGCTTTGTTTGTCAGGAATGTAGCTTTTAGTAAAGGGCAGAGTTGTTTGTATGCTGAGTCTGTTGTCTGCTTAATTTTGTCTGTGTTGGCTTTCCAGGGTTCTGTCACTGTCAGTTAGTAGTTCCAGGTATTGTGTTGTCTCTTGATATGGTATGTCTTCAATGAAGTCTTTCAGCTGGGTAAGTGGCATTAATTTGCGTCTTCTTATTATTATAATTGCTGCTGACTTGGTTGCGTTTACATTGATCCTCCATGTCGTCAGCCATTGTTGTCTGTCTAAACATCGTTGCAGTCCTAGTATAGCATATTGTGTCTGTTCGCCTTGTAAATTGTATCGTCTGCAAATATATGTGTGGTTATGCTGGCTGTCATAGAGAAGTCAGCTATGTAGATGCAGTAAAGTAGAGGTGAGAGTGTGGATCCTTGCAGTATCCTGTTGTCAGTGTCACCAATCTCTCGCCTGACAACATTTTGTCTAGTATTACAGTAATAGTTTTGTCTGTTAGAGCAGTTTGGTGTAATAGTCACTGTATCCTTGTGTCGTCATTTTTTGTAGCAGTGCTACATACCATACTTCGTCAGATTCCTTTTTCCCCATTCAGGAATAGTGTCATTATGTAAGCTCCATGTTTATGGTTTTGTCTTGCTTCAAGTCCTAGCTGTAATGTCATTGTTGCATCTTCTGTCAGTGTCTTGAGTAGGTGCAGTGTACTGTGTTTTTTTTTTTTTCTGAATTCGAACTGTCTGTCCGGTAATATTGGTTGTCCTTAGTTTCTCTTTGAAGTCGTTTAAATATTTCTAATATTTTGCTGACGCTGTTCAGTAAACTAATCAGTCTTCGGATTTCTGGTATAAGTGAACTTTTTTTTCTGGTTGAGGTATAGTCGCGACATATGCAGTTTTCCAGTCTGTTGAGAAGTGTTGGTTATTGGTTTTGCATTCCAGGACAAGGACTTTTTTTTTTTCCTCAATAACAGTATTTTCCAAAATTTCAGAATTAATTTAAAAGATAAAGTTTTTCACTGAATAACAAAACAAAAAAAAAAAAAATTGTGAATTTTACCCTATAATTATGAGTTTTCTTGAAAAATTACACAAAATGAAATTAAATAAGTAACAAAAATTATTTAGTTAAAAAATAATAAATTATTAAAAATAATTACTTAAATACTACAAAAATATATAAATTGCTTCAAAATCAACATTTCGAAAAAAAAATTTCAGATTTTCATTTTGTTATTAAAAAAGCTTTTATTGTAAATAAGAACTAATGTAAAAGTAACAAAAGTGACAAATATTTAGGATGTATTCAAATTTAAAAAAAAAAAATTATTTTAAACGGGAAATAGAAAACTGCGAGGGAAACAAATTAAATGTGAAACGTGTAATGGTAATTTTAAACCTACACTGGAAGAAAAACATTTTGACACTAAAAAATATAAAAATAATACAATAGTTAAATGTGAAAATTAGAAGGGAATTATGAACAAAAAATAAATAAAAAATCATAAAAATAGTAAAATTCATAAAGGTTTACCCCCACTAGCTGAAAATAGTTTTCAAATAATAGTTAAAAAACTAAATGCGAAAAAGTTATGGTAAATGTAAAATTTTTGGAATTCCCTATAATCAACAGTACAAAACAATCATGGAAGTGGTAGAAAACATATAGAAGCAGCAAACAAAAAAAAATATTATGATGATTATGAAATATATGAAAAAGAAACAGCATTTCAAAATAGATTCAAAACGTATGGCATTAAAAGTAAATTTGGTGAAATAGGCTCAACAAAATTGCGTAGGCCTACTAATGTAAAAATTATTTCAAAAATAAAATAAAAGAAAATGTAGAGAAAATTTTTTAAAGCACATTTAAGTATTTCAGCTGAGTTAAAGAGAGTTCGGCAATGATGAAGAATATCATAATGCTTCTTTTAAAACTAAAAATAAAATTATTTTGAAAACAACTAATTTATATGAATATTATGAAAATAGTATTTAAAATTTACTAACAGAAATTGAAATATTTGAGGGAAGACGATCACAGTGGATATTAAACGAAATATTTGAGTTAGAGATAAGAATAAGTAAATATAATCCATTAAAAGGCACGTCTTATGTTGATTTACCAACAAAAGTAAACAAAAAATTTATTCCAAACACCTTTTCCCTTTATATGTATGTGTGTATGATTTACCAACAAAAAGTAAACAAAAAATTTATTCCAGAATTTTTTTCCTTTATATATATATATATATATATATATATATATATATATATATATATATATATATATATATATAAGGTAAACCTTATAACCTTTATATATTTTACTTTTTTAATGGTTTACCAATAAATATGGTTTATAAAGATTTTACAGGCTTCACATTTAATTTGTTTCTCTCGCAGTTATTTATTTTCCTTTACAAAAATATATTTTTTAAATTTTGAATATTTTCCAAGTGTTTGTCATATTAATTGTTATTTTAATTTTATAACGTTTATCACTTTTTATTATTTGTCCTCATTTATAAAATATTTTTAAATACCAACATAAACGAGTAATTTTAAAAATATATGCTTGTTCATGTTATTTTGAAAAAAAGTAAAGATTGTTGTTAGTAATAAAATATATATCATTTTTGTGATAAATTATATAACTTTTGGTGTTATTAATAAAATATATGTGACTTAATGTAAAATTATCTAAAACTAACTAAAATGTAAAAAAAAAGGATAAATCTATGTCTTAAAATATTTTCCCGTAAACTGTAAACTTACTTTTTTATGAACTTTATACAAAAATATACCTCCAATTAACTTTATTTTGAAATTATTCAACAAATGTTTGTAGTTTTTTATGTATTGTAATACATTTCCATTCAATTTTGATTTCAAATTCTCTTAAAAAATTCTTCGGATAATTTTTTATATATTGAAATACATCTACATTACTATATTTTGAAATCCTCTTAGAAATTCTTCGAATAATTTTTGATCTACCGAACTATATACCCAATTAACTTTTATCTTAAAATTTTTCTATAAATTTTTCAGATAATTTTTTTATCTCCTGAAATATGCCCCCGATTAACTTCCTTTTGAAAATTTTCAATAAACTATTCAGATTAATGTATACATATATTTAAATATATCTCAAATTAACTCTGTTTTGAAAATTTTCTAGAAATATTTGTGATAACTTTTGATGTTCTGAAATATTTTTTCTATTAAATTTTTTATGAAATCCTTTAATAGAATTTTCAGATAATATCATTTCATATTTCCCATTCTAATTTTTTATTTATATTATTATAGTCAATGCCATAAACTTTGACTGTTTCTTTTATTAAATATAAGTTATATAATTTTTTTAATTCTAAGTTATTGTAAATATTTCCATACATAAGATAATTATTATAAATCTTAGATAAACTATTATTAAAAATTCATTTCAATTGTCACCTTGTCAAGTTTGTCACCTTTTTTTTTTACTTGTCCTCATTTACAATTTTAAAAACGTAACAATAAAAGCTCAATTTTTTTCAAAATGTTGATTTTGATGTTTTTTATGTTATTGATTATGTTTCATTATTTTGAAAGTTACTTTTTGAACTAAATAATTTTTTATAAATAACTCAAAATCATAGGGTAAAATTATATTATTATTATTATTATATAAATTTTCGTGAAATACATTGATTTTCCCAAATAAGTTAAAATTTTTTAAAATACAATTTTTGAGTAGAAAATATAGTCCTTGTACTAGAATCGGTAAAAGGTCCTTACTTGCATTAATTATTGTTCTCAAAAAGTGGATGTCTCTGTCTGGTAGGTTGTTTAATGTTTCATTTGTAATTTTGTCTGGCCCTAAGAAATTTCCTTTGGCAGTGTCTTAATAGTTCCTAGTATTTCTGCATTGTTTCCCAATTCTGGATTGGTGTTTGTCGGTTGACTTAGAAATTGTCTGAATGATTCTATTATTTGGATTATGGAATTATCATGAGTGAGTGTGTTTAAAATACAGGTATGTTGTACACGCCTGTACTTTATTTTGTATTATGGATCGAGACGTTCATACTTAAAAACATCATTTTTCTCAATTATTGACAGCGTGAAAATAAATACAACAAAAGTTCATAAATTGAAATTATTCGAAGAGCTTCAAGGTGAACAATTTACAGTTAATGTAGACATTGACAAGGAATGTTTGGCTGTCAGTAAGTTGTATTGTTTATCGTGGGCGGGTGGTATATCGTGTGTGGTTAGCAGTTTTGCTGCGGGCTAGTCCCCTTCTTAGCGCCCGCCGTGTGCTGTTTATCGTGAGCGGTTCTTGTTCTGCCACACGCGGCTAACGACTCAATAACATGTCCTGTGCGCAGTGGAAAGTTACACTATCTTAGATACCGTCACTTCCCGTTCATTTCCCGCTCCACGACATGTCCAGTAAAGGCTGTAAACAATCTAAATAACCATAATAGCATGGCAAAACAACAACCGTTCTCATTACAATTCCCAAAGCCGGGGGAAAAAAAAAAATTGCTGCAATTGATAAAAAAAAATCCTGATGCTCAAATGTATTCTCTATTCAGGTTTCACAGTCCAAATAACTATTTTTAAAATATTTGCTTAATTTAAGTCTGGTTATACATTCCCACGTATTCTAGTTCCGCTTACATTTTGCTTTAAACAATTTCAGAACCCCTAAGAACTCAGTTTTTTTTTCACCATTGGCTAGTTATCTAATTTAAAAATAAATGTATTAATTCAATAACGAACTTTTTTTTTTTAATAATAAATTTATAACTTTATAGTATTCGCGTATTTACACAAAGTGGCTGACATCTGATGGTGGGATATTGTACTAATTTTTTGATTTGCTGAATTTTCGAATTTTATATATGTATTTTGGCATTTTACGACGATATAACCCTTTAATAATATGTAATCTTCCGTGCCTGAGTGTCGAAGCCATTCTATACACAATTTCCCAAAGAACGAAATGTAGCCAAAGAGTTGGACGAACGTGTTGAAAGTCGGCAAACCTGTTAGTCAGATCACGTACGGTATATTTGTGGGAATCATTATTTTTAAGAAAGAGAATTTCTGTTGCAATGGTAAGATATATTTATGTATATATGTAACTGATATAATAAATGAGGAAGAGCTATACATTTCTGTTTTCTGAGAGATGGTATAGGTTAGGCTTGCTTACAAAATACGATGCTCCATGTGGTTTAGTGATACAAAGTTAATTTTTACATGCAGTTAATTTTAGATCTGATGAGGCGGTCCATCAATTTTCGATGGTTTGGAGACAACAATGCTATTACATTCGTAAAGTTGCTATTGCGAGAAGCAATTCCACATTTCATTAAATGTTTCGCCTTTAATATTTATGATCCCTCGATAAACGGCCGTTTAAAATCTCCTTCATACTCCATAATATCATACATTACCACAACAGGCTCAAATTTCAAAATTACGTCTCGTTTATTCCAACATTACACAAAAATCTGTAATTCAACACATCGTCCACAAAACTACTTGGCTATTTGTTTGCTTGCCGGCCTTTATTATTTATCCGTAATATTTCAAAGTTGTTACAAGAAACATTCACTTTCAAGTTAGAGCAGAATGCTGATATAGAAAACATACGGCTATAGATTAAACACGCACAGGCGAGACTCGCGCTCGGCACACGGATAAACGTTAGCAGTTTGCCTAAGTCGACCTGATTGTGCCAGAAAGGTTCCGAAAGATTTTGTTACGATGTTTCTTATTGGTGTTTGAATCTCGGGCTGGGAAAATGGAATTGGTGGATCACTGAGCGTCCTGCCCACTTTCGACCCCCAGAAGTGTAGGAGATGTAGCTATACGAATGTGGGCAACATGCGAATATTAGGCCTATAGCTTCTCAGTTTGTTGTCTTCTTTTTCTCGACTACTTCGGCATTAGTGCCTTCACTTTTAATTACTATTTTAAAAAAATTTTTCAAAGTTTCAGGCAACTGTTGTGAATCAAGTGAATCTGTTGTCGGGTAAATTTTGGTGTCAAATACAAGTGATCGAATATTTCGCTTGTTACGTCTGCTACTGCCTCCACAATCCTAATCTTCTAGTCTGTGTTCTTCTTGTCCAAGTACTATTCGTCATGCAGAATACTATTTGCAGTTCCCTTTAAGTTAACAATAGACGATTTTCCTTGTAGGTCAGTTATAAAGATATTATTACCATTCGTGTGTTAAGTTATTCTTAAGGTATTTTGCAGTACAAACTGAATCATTGGGATTATTAGTATATCAAAGTTTTTCATGGTTTCTACAGGCTTACTTAGAAGAAACTGAGAATCTTCAGCGCTGTCCATGTTAAGCACACAGTTTTGTAAATGCGAAAGCTCTGCACTCATCTTCTGGCCTCCCTCTTCCTCGAAAAAAAATGTTTTACTATCTTGCAGACTCAGCAGTGTTCCTAAAATAGGCATGATGAACTCTGATTAGGGGCCCAGTAAAGTTAATTTTGCAGTATTTTTCGTATGATTTTACATTACTACATGCTACAACGATATGCCAGTAAATAAGCTGAAAACATACCTGGAGATGCAAATTTCAACCGACATTGCGATATTTAGCCACAGTAGCCACGAGATCTACTAAACTTGCTGCCTGAGCGTGGACGATGTTCCCCCACCCATTCCCATGTTCAAGTGCTCAAGCAATGATTCTATCCTTTAAAGGTACAGTAGTAACTTCACATATTGTTTTTCTGAACTCAACTACATTTTCTGTTTTCTTCCGAAAAGAAGCTTCTTCTAAAAAATAAAGGCAGTCTTGCTTTACATTTGAGCTTCTGCAGAGGAACGAATGTGTCGTTCTGTACCAAGATCAGGATCTTTAGGTTTATTTTTGTTTCTAAGAACTTTTTTTGTTATACTGGATCTCGTTTGGGACAGAAATAAAATATTTTCGTGAAATCTGTATTATTTCCCCATCAATGGTGATTTGTTTAGAATAATTCGTAATTTTACATTTGTAACAAATATTCCAGACTTTTTGATACTAAATTACGAATTACTTCACATAAAAATAATATTTGGAAATCCTACTTACCTAAAGTGAAAACTTTACAAATGATTGAAATAAGACAGTTACCACTGAAAGTAAATGGGCTAATTCATGAAATTATTTAGAGAATATCAATTGCCCCAGTGCCCTACCAGCACACAGACATCCTGAGGACGTCCGTAGGATGTGGGAACTGTCGTCCCTAGGACGTCCTAGGGAAGTTCATTTCGAGTCATTTTTATTTTTGGGAAAGTTCATGGAAAAGCACTACCTATGGACATCCCTAGGATGTCTGGCATACACATCCATGGGACATCCCTAGGAGCTCCCTGGGATCTGAAATAAACACATCTCTGGGACATCCCTAGGAGCTCCCTGGGACCTGTATTAAACACATCTCTGGGACATCCCTAGCAGCTCCCTAGGACCTGTATTAAACACATCCTTAAGACA
>PNEQ01025091.1:0-13631 GCA_003012365.1 Medauroidea extradentata | reverse complement strand
TTTCATATTTTAAAATATGATTATTTATGTAGGACTTTAGATTCTTTAAAAACTGTCTCATTTGTGACAGAGTAATATGTTACTTTAAAAAGGTACACCAACCATTAGGTGCTGTAAAAAATGGAGTGCTGAAAGTCTCTGTGCTAGTTCCATTATTGTATCTAATTTTATCATATTACACCAGTGACTGTTAACTGAAAGAACTAATTTAAGTGGGCCTACCTACCCTTTTATCTGTTATCACATTTTCCACCACTGAACCCGCTTCATGTCAGTGGTACATTTATACGCAAATTATGTGAACATTATCTATATTGCTACGCAGGATACATACAGTGGGCTTGGTAGTAACTGTACATATACAAAAAGACTGGATTCAATATAACAAAGTAATTATTACTGAGACTATTACAAACTACACAATTTCAACAAAATTAAGTACGCTAAGGGTAAGTTGTGAACAATCTGGATTTTTAATATTATATAAATACAAAAAAAAAAGTCAAGTGTAAAAATGTCAGTTACTGTTACTAGGATTTTGCAAGCCAATAACTTATAGAAAAAAATGGAAAAGAGCAATCCTAGAGATCACTTTTTGCCACCTTTACAAGCAAACATTTCGCTAGAGTGACGTACATTTATTAAGCGTAATATCTCTCATTACTGAATGTACAAAATCTGGGCCTGCTCTTTTCTAATCTCTGCGTAGTGGCTTCGAGAAACCTGAAATTTTCAATTATTGTATTAAGTATTGATTTATGTAGGTCCTATCATGCCTTCTTAACATGGAGATGTAGAACACAGCCTACACTTTGCATTTGACAAACTTTTTAATGATGCAACCCATCATCCACTGTTCCACAATAAGTTACACAGCAAAAATGAAAGACGTTCACAATAATTAGCCTTGCTGAATCTACTATATTGGTGGTGCAGTAAACAGATTGAGTTGGAGCAATTATTGAACCTTCACATCACATTCTGCAGGATCCTGAGTTAATTATTCCTTAGTTTTCATAATTCACTCCAGGTGAGTGTTGGGATGATTCCTAAATACATGCCCTGGTTGATTCCCTTACACTTACGTATAAAACCGTTGACTTGATCATATGAATGCAAGTATTCAATAAGTATAATGCCAGAAATTTGATTCAATTGATATTACCAACTATATCTTACAAAAATATCTTACGACAAACAAGACTGCGTCAAGTTTCCCTTGCTAACAACGTAATTACACCTTGAATGTATCAGTTCCTTCATATGGAATAATGCACTGGTAATTTGCAGCCAACTGAAAAATAATTTATATAGGCAAAACTGCAGAAAGCACCAATTCAAATATTTAAGTCAATGTGACTATTGTTATTAATTTTTTTTAAATTACCAACTATCTTATCTAAAATTTTTACGATATTCAAGCTTCAGTAGCAGACAATAAACTGTTTAAACAAAACAGTGGGCTGTAAAGCCATCATAATGTTTTGTGACAAAACAAAGCAGTGTCAAGTGGTAAAACCACTGACTTCACAGTAGGATCTGGTTTGGTTCCCAGTAAGGACTTCCTGATTTTGGTTTTACATTTTCCTACAACACTCCACACACACACTGTGTTAGAACCTAACTATAGGACACAGATTGCTGCCACATTTCCTATTTATCTGAGCTACGAGTTCCATCTCAAATGACTACGCTGTCCATTTTTTAAGCCCTGCGGAATGTGACAGTGTATGACTTCACGCTAACACAGTTTAAAGCAATGTCCCATTGTCACATATTGCGTTTCAAGGAGAGCAAGTAGTTGTTTAAAAATAAGGTGCCTGTCTAATTGGGTGTTGAACATGGCTGAAGCGAGTTAGAAATACTGATTATATTGTTTCCTATTACATGTTACACTGTTCGCTGAAAACACATTTCAGAAGAGGGTTGTTGGGTACTTCAAAAAAATTAAAAAATACAACTTCCAAGCTGCCCAACAGCAAAAAAAAAAAATGGCATTTCTACCAAGTTATCTCACATTCTAGTATATAGAAATACAATAAATTATTCAAGACTTCTGTAATGTACTCTACCGCAGATTTTTCAACAATGGTAGGGTCATCGCCTTAAGACCTATAGCCTACATTGTTCCTGTAACATCACAAACACTACACATCAGTCATTACCTTAAATGTAAGAGCAATGTGGGTGATCAGGCAAAGGCATCAGTGATACTCTTATCATAACTTTGCTTCCGAGCCCCCAATGTGTTGTAAGAAGCTCCAGGTAGGTGGTTCTCATCAGACCATACAACAGCTTCAAATTTGAGACGGCTATATTGTTGATTTACATTGTTTGAAACATTTTAACTATTCAAACATGTTTACTTATAAGCTATAGAAGCATGAAAATGAGCTTGACAGTAATAAAATAAAAAAGTGTGAGACGGGAAAAGGGGGAGAAGGTACATCACCACACTGCTGCATTTAAATTTTTCCTTGCAAGTAGAGTTATGGAACAACAGAGGACAGGATTCCGTTGTCAAGTTTTTTGTATGGTGTAGAAATTGTCAATTTCGAACAGTACAGCTTTTAAATTTTTTACATTTTCATTAAATGAAGACATGCAAGTGGAATATATTTTTAAAAAATTCATTCATGCACACAATTAGCATCACAACTTTATACGTTCTTTTTTTATTACCACACATTCATTTATGCTGGTCATTGAACAATATAAAATATTACTTCAAATTATTATTAGCGGAAAGGAAGTGGGCGGAGTTTAGTCCGACCGCCGTAACATCAGCGCCAATAAAACACAATATTGTCGGTAACTTGGTGAACTATGTATAGTGATAATTTTATAATAACGCCTGTTGGCAAGCCGACTCCTCCCTATCCCCACAGCGCCAATCCTCCAGTCCCTTCCTAAACCTTCCAACCTACCTCACAGTCACCAACTCCTCCTGCAGTGCATTCCAGTCCCTCACCGTCCTTACCAGCATCGACTGTCTACCCCTCTCCGTTCTCCTCCACACCCTCTCAATCTTCTCACTGTTGTTTCCTTGTCCCTGAAAAGTTCCCTTAGTTAGCTTGCAGGCCAAACTGCTCCATCCCCGTCACCGTTCATCAACTTGTACAACCTGACAAGTCTTCCCATTCTCCTCCTGTCTTTCAACGGTGTCCATCTCAGTTTCTACAATACCCGGGTGATTAAAGAGATTCTGTTGGGTTACAATATCGAAAACGTGAAGTATGACTTAACAACGTACAGGACTTAATTTGCAGTTTATAATTTGAAACTGATTTGTTATTAGGTTGGCAGGCTATTTTTATGGTGTATTCTAGTTTCCAAGTAATTATCATGTATGGCGAGCAAAAAAATATTTTTGTTTTTCTTACTTTAAAATATATTCTCTAATGAATGCAATGAAATTTGCCACATCTCTGCAAGTTGATTTTGAGATCATTGAACCCTCAAACAAAAAATTTCCATTATAATTTCTATATCATAAAAGTAGCTAACAGAAATTCAACAGACGGTAAATATCAAAGGAAAATACCAAAACTGTAAAAGCAGTTATAGAAATTAACGAAACTGTAAAGTTAACGAAGCTGAATAGTGACCTTATTCCTCAGTCGAACAGCTTACGAATTCGTACAAAATTACAATTTATTTGACCATTCGTACATAAATTATACCTTCATAAACTAAATGCAAAGCTATAAAAACAATAACGTATGAAGTTATTGGACAAATAGCGAGTCGTCCTTGCCTTGTGGTCTCAATGAAATTATAAAAACAAGAACGTATGAAGTTATTGGACAAATAGCGAGTCGTCCTTGCCTTGTGGTCTCAATGAAATTTTAAGTCATGTTCTACTTACAATCGTTTAACGTGTTAATTACGCCCTATGCGGCATAAATATGTTTTCACAACCAAACGCTGCACGTATTCCAACACAAACATAGTAATTTATGTATTACACCACTCATAATTGACAAGAAATGTATTTCAGTTCCAGCAAAATAAATAACGTGCGTGTACTACAATTGTAAACAGCTGTTGCCCCGGCAACGGAAGTGTTCGGTAATGTTCGGGAGGCTGTCTCATCGGGGACCTTCGGGCGTGCAGAGAGTTCTGTGAAAACAGCCTCACCCAATAACGACAGACGGGTGACGGATTGTTGTAAATCGCTAGCTTTGCAGACGGTCTTTCGACTTGCGAACTAGTGCGGATGGACTGACGACTGACGGAAGCGACGGATTATTGTAACTCCGGCTTTAATTAAGTAATGTGTTCATTCTAGGGGAACATAACCTAAACAAATATTGCGAAATTTTTTATTGGACAATGGGCAGCATTGTGGGAACAAGTAAAGGTGTTGTGAGCTCAAGTAATGATGAAGTAATGAAGTTTGTAGACTTAGTGGTTTAAACAGAGTGGTTACTGTTCTGAGTTTATGTTTAAAATGTAATTTCAACTAATAAACCTAACCACATAGGCTACTTAGAACTTGTGTATTAAACCTATTGAAGCAGAGAAATGTGTTGATCAGATATAAAAACATATTTTATGAAAGGCAAAAAAATTAAGAATTTCCCGATCCCATCCCGTTTCCCGAAAGAAAAATTTTTTCCCGCCCAAATATTTCCCGACCTGAAATTTTCATTTCTGCACAGCCCTACATTTTATGTTTGAAATGTGTCAGCAGATATTACAGGATAATTTCATTAATTTGTATAATGGGTACATATTCGCGATGTTGACATTTTACAGCAAGAATTGGCCAAAGCATTAATACAAATCATTATTTCCAAATAATGGTACATTTGAGGAAGAGTTAGATACACACGGGTCGTAAAAAAAAGTACCAAGATTTTAAAAAAATTAGCTCTTTATCGCGAACAAGCTGTTGCTTATATATTATACTATTATGCATGTGTATGCATATATATGTATATATAATTTGTTTGTGTGTGACATTTACGATCAGTGGCGTGAACAGAAAACTGATGGGGAAGGTAATAGGATATGTATGACCCCTTTCTCCCTTTTATGCAAATGAAAACAAAATATTTGATAATTATTATTATATTCTATGGAAGTATAAGTACTGTATATCTGTTAACGATTGTTCCAAGATATTGTTGATGTATTCTGTCACACATTAGGTTTACTAGTTGCAAATATAAGCCCCCTCCCCAAGGTTTTCCAAATACAAAAATGTGAATCATCCCCTCCAAAATGGCAACTGTGTTCCACCAGCAGAAACATCGCAATGCTGAAAAAAAATTGATATTGCTCTTCGTCCACTTGTTCTCAAAGTATCTCACTTAATTACTGATGACACTAGCAATTTGGCAGAAAGCTACATGTCTCTGGCAGCGAAATTCAGTGAGGGCAAGCAAGTAATCGAGGAAAAAGAGGTTCCTATACACACAGAAGTGTTGGAGCTGGTCTGAGTTTCCAAAGTAAACCACACTGGCGTTACCTTCATTGAAAGAAAACCACGTCAAAATCAAAAAGCCCTCATGTGACACTCAAAAGGTTAGGATTTCGTAGAATGCAACAACGTGCATCAACAAAGCGCTGCTTACTTTCCGCTGCCTCGAAAGGTGTTGCAAAGAAAAAGCGGTTAGGGAAGAATGAGAAATCACAAAGCATGGCTGACTATGGAGATTTATGCCAGAAACTTGAAATAGATGAATCTACTATGGAAACTGAAAAGGCATATGTCTTAAAAAAATCTGGAGGTTTTCAAAGAAGAACAGGAAATGTCCGAAAACAGCCAGTGGTGGGAGGAGAGAAAAAATCGTCTAACTGCATCACATTTTGGTGCAGTTTGCCGGAAGAAATCTACATCATCTTGTGCAAACCTCATAAAGAAACTTCTCTACTCTATCATTTTTCCACAGCAGCCACAGAGTATGGTAGGTTTAATGAAGCAAATGCCGTAGTACAATATGAAAGTGTAACAAGGAAAAAAGTTGAATCGTGTGGACTTTTCGTTGACCTTGAACTTGGTTTCTTAGCAGCTTCTTCAAATGGCCTCGTGGGGGATGCTGGCATTTTAGAAGTGAAATGCCCCAAGTCGGCAGAAAGTATGACTCCTGAGGTTGCTGCTAGAACATTAAATTTTTTTTTCTTGGAAAGGATTTGAAATTAAAAAGATATCACCATTACTACTACCAGGTTCAAGGACAGCTCCACATTACCCGAAGAAGTATCTGCAATTTTATGATTTGGACACTGAAATCTCATTATATTGAACGTATATTTCGAGGTGATTATTTTTGGGACACATAAATGTCTACTCGTCATCTTTCTACCTTGACGCAATGCTTCCCGAGATTATAGATTTGGTTAACATAGTGTGTCAATTGGAGGAAAATACCAGTAATTAAAGATAAGAAATTATTTTCTATAAATAGAAAGTGAAAGTTCTGTATGTATGTCATAATTTTCAATAACGCCAATTTAAGAAATGTAATACGTGTAAGATTGTTATATTGTTGACGAATTTTGGTGTATAAAACTATTTGTTTCTAGGGGATGAATGACTCTTCAAATGATATTATTCTTTTACTGTTACAAAAATTATTTACTTATCGGAAGAATAGTCTGTATTTGAGTATCATTACATTTTAAGAGTGCAGATTATAAACAAATTGGTGATGCAAAATGTAAGTTTTGTATTAATGTTATTATGAACTCGTTGCAGAAAACAATACGAAGAATTGTAGCAAATAATAATTACCTAAAAAATATTTGTACAAATTTCTGTAGCAGCAGATAACAGTTCATTGTTTATCGAGAAAACATATGTAGGTGTTTCATTTGCGTTTTTGTATGTCAGTTTTTCAAAACAAGAGTTTCAGGTACTATGACACACAGTCTTACTGTGACAGCTTGATATGTTGTTGTATAGGAAATTCTGAAGCATGTTTCACACGACACAAAATAGGTGCTTAACTTGCACGATATACCAATCTGGCAATATAATTTATTGTGCATGATCTTCCACAAAACACATTTCGTGCAATACGGCATTATAGAGTCTGTCATAGTTTATCGAGCGAGATGAATTAAGTTGTACAGATTTAGTGAGTATTGGTTTTCTATGTTGGGCGAATGACCTACTGTGCATCAACCAAACTGCTGGAAAATATTCAACTGAGGAAATAAAACTGGTTAAAAAAACCTATTTGTAAGAAAACCTCACAAGATTAAAAAATAAAAACCAACTGTTACAAGTGGCAAAAGTCACATGATGGTTACGAGGTTGGTTAAGTGGTTTATATCAATAACAAAGCGTAAACAGAACTGTGATTTTTTACCGTTGTACATGTCAGCCGGTATCATTGAGAAATTTGGGCGACTCTAGCTGCGGCCTTCAAAGCCAATGAAGGGTAAATGATGTGAACATGGAGCGGCAGTGGAAATGAAAGGCAGGAGGAAAACTGGAGATCCTTGCCATAACTCGAAGACCTGTGACATCTCCCAACACGATCCCCACACGCTGAGAGAAATAAATTGTTGAGACGATTAGGATTTAGTCATGTCAACAAAATAAATGTTTAAATAGGGCCAAATAAATGCTGTGCTGCTGGTACAAAATCATTTTATTTATATTATTTGGTAACAAGAAACACACAATATTTGATTGCTTGTTTATTATGCTGTTTAAATAATTACATACCAATTTTATTTTAGTGACCCTTAAAAGTCTGAGCACACTGTAAATAAAAAAACTGAAACACTAAAAGGTTAACAATTAAAAAAAGAATACCTAATTGCATTGACAGACTCTCGAACCCTGAATCTAACAAGAACCCTGTGCTCACTCATTAACAACTACGGCCATTTCAAATTTACACACTTACTAGGTGCATTTAGTATATATTTATTTCATTTATTTGCTCAGGTTTTACATTCAATTTATTTCCTTTCACCTGAAAGAATTTTATGCTGTTGGTTTTTGCCATTACTAAGAATTCATAAATACAGTGACATGAATTGAACATACACAGAACTATCAACATAACTCTCAACACGTACTCAACTTGACCGACACAAATTCCAAAATTAGCAACTGTAAACCTCCAATTAATTTGTTAGAGAAATATCAATTTATTCTGAGCTAAGCACAACTTCAAACAAACACATACTTCGTAATTACAACTAAATGTTTCTCTCAATTCATAGTTTTTTGTTCAACCAAACACATTTTTGTTCAACTTAACACAGTTTTCTTCGAAAACAAAAACCAACTATAGTACAAGTAACTCATTTCACATTTGGAAAAATTCTTCGCTGTTGTACTGGTTAAGATAAATAGTAAAGATGTTACAAATTACAAAATCATAGGGTAATCAAATAAGAACATGTTTGCAGCGAACAAAGTAAACCCAGTAATGTGTCTGATGCCGTGAAGTAAACATAATTTGAAAATTTAAACAGGTCAAATTTCATACAAGTAAGTATTGTTCACATCAAGAAAATATAACGTAAACAAGTATACTTGGTGCTGACAGCCAGACATTTCCCTCAATTTATACGAAAATTCGGGAATTGAACCAGAATCGCCTTGCTGATCTCCACATAATAAACGTTTCCTACACAAACAGTTCTATTCTGAAATCATAACCGTATTGCTGCCGACATTATTTATTATTCTCCAGGTTAGATAGACTTATCTGTAAGTTAAATAAATTTTTTTCCTCTGCTTTTCTGTTGTAATTTTGTATTTAACTTCTTACAGTAAGTCTTTCGCGGAAGATATCTTACTTCTTGTGGATACTGACTAAATATAATCTAAATAAATGGTTAATTGAGCGTTCTGTATTCATGTAATTTTTATTCACTCGTTTGGTTTTGTTCCTACATTTGTATTTATCTGAATAAGGTGTATGTACTGTTCATCCGTATCTGGCATTGATAAACCAGTTAAGTACTTATAGCGCTACTGACTATATTACCATTGCAAATATCATGTGTACATGTAAAGTTTTTGTTTGTTTGTATTGCAATAACATATTTCTAAAAATTGTTTTTTGTGTATCTGTGTTTTTCTTTAGCATATTTGTCGATTTCACTACAATACCAGGTGAAACAAATGTGTGTGTGTTTAATTCAGACAAGAGTTTGTTCTAAATATATGTACAGTACATAATCTTGCATGGACATAACGCATGTAGCAAAATACAAAATTGCCATTAAAGGAATAAAGTTGTGTGTCAGGCTGGAAAATAGAAGTCCACTGTCTGACTACACCCTGGCACCATGGCTGGATGAAAAGTTATAAAGCATTGCCAGTTGTAATTAGGTCATTGGAAGATAGAATTTTTAAAAACGCTTATGGCATGCCACATGTAAACCATGAACAAAGTACGGACTCTTTTTATAACCCTCAATGTTTCTGGTGTACACCATAACCGGCAAGGCCTAGTGATACTATTTCTAAAATAGGCTGCGTATGACCCAACTCAGTTGAAAACATCTGTTTTTTTAGGGCAGCAGGGCTATTAGTAAACAAATTGATGACCTATCCATGGGTTGCTAGCTGTGTCGGCGGAATGTATTAATTTGGCCCAGAATTTTCATTTCAATACCTTTTACGAGAAACAATTTTAAAAAATTGTAACCGATATTGTAAAGTCGTTCTGACCGTCTTGTTAAAAATCGTTTTAATTGTGTTGCTTAAATTTTTCTGAAGACATATATTGTTATAATTTTTTTCATACTTATTGAACAGTAAGTGCGACTGCCGGGTGGTTGTAATGCCTCTAAGGCCCTCAAATGACGTGCAGTCTCTTTGTTGAATATATTTTCCTATGAATATCCATCTATAAGAAAATAGAACACGTGTTCATTTTGCCATGGAAAACAAGGGTGGTGACTTTGAGGCTGAGAGGTTTCCGTGCTTGTTAAAAAAAATTAACCCCTACAAAACTACAGAAACTAAATTTATGGGCCAGAACTTCCCAGTCCGCAGAGTGTTACAGGAAATCATATAGTTTCTAAACTATTAAACACACTTCATCGATTTTGTGCATTAAACAAAAAAAAATTGTAGGTAGTCACGTTCTTTTACCATAGCCTACTATGCCTTGATTTGAAATCATCTTTGTAATTAGAAATGAAGTATATCGTCGCTGGTGAAGAAATGTTGGCTTTATGCGTACAGTGTAAGACAATACATTGATAAAACTCGGTGTATACCTAACAGTAAACTGTAAATGAAGAATAGTTGTATGAAAATCTGCCCTCTTATTTTACTTCCTTGAAAAAATTAGTTGGCTGAGTTTAATTGCTTTGTGTTTCATAAGTACCATTAACGAGTGTGCCGTATAAATGTTATAAGCCACGGCAACGCTGTGAAAGAGAAATTCTCCTTGCATCCTTTGATAACGTGTAACATGATACGAGCTTCTCCCGTGGCAAGGCCAGCACTGCCCGCCTGACTACACGGCGCAGGCGCAGGGCTTCAGTCAAGCAATACAGTGTGGGAAATGGAGTTGACTTCCTCGCGCAAACTCTACGAAATAGTGCATGCAAACGCTGCGTCGTGGATTTGAATCACACCAGTTGCATCTCCTCTTTCACCTTAAGCCAATGAAATTATTCCCTTAATACTATATTTAATATACATTACGTCCTATCATGAGCAAATGTATAAAAATAGGGAAAATTTAAAACAAAAAGAAACTTACGATTTTGGCAGATTAATATTACAGAGGTTGTATCACATTTGTTTTCTCATCTTCTACAGTGTAGCCAACTGCTGGCGTGTAAGGATGAGGACTGCAATTCGTCGTCAGGCGACCTGACAGTGACGGGGACTTCTGCCAAGCTTGAGGACTTGATACCGCATGCACAGTACCTAGTCAAGGTCACGGCCGTCTTGTCAGAGGCAGGGTCAGGAGTGACCATCCTCGCCACCACCAATCACTCAGGTAACATACATGAGTATCACTGTATTCATGACCCACCCCTGAGGGTTGTTCACAAACTTTTAAGTTTGCCGTAACTCAAATGTTAAGGTGACTAACCATAACTCTAGTCGTAAATTATTCTGTAGCGATTCACTACGAATTTTATGCACCTTGTTATGTGGTTGAGTCCCTGTACCTTAACAGATGGGTACTAGGATTGTGTTAGCTTGTTGGCTAGCCGTGACTATGTTCTATGTTTATAATGTGTGGAAATCACGGCAGACATGAGAGGTTAAAATTTTTCATAGACAAAAAAAGGAGACAGCGAAATTCAATTCAAATGCATTTGCCGACATCAACAATAACTTAAATCTTTATTCATTTAGCTGAAAATGGGCTACAGCTGATGCATATATTCTTCTACATAAAATACTCGTATCTGCAGAGTGCTGAGATTATGTATCTTTTGATGTTAGTTAGGATTTAAGATATGAATTGTTGTAAAGAGCTAAATTTCTGTATTTATTTAACTCATGTCTGAGTTTTAAGTGAATGGCTGGCGTTTACTTGCTTGTGGAAACATGTAAGCGATGCCAGATATGATTGCAATTTAGTGGTTATAGTTTGACTGCAGGGGTAACTTTAACCAACAGAAAATATTTGTTTTGGTTTCATTTAGCAAAGTAATAAATTACTGCAATTCCTGTTAAATTGTCGTACTGTATTCCAATTGTAAACTATGGGGGCGTGACGTAGCTAAGGCAGAGCGGAAGTCTAGTTAAGGCACATATGGTAGGTTTCGCACTTAACAGTTGAAACTCAGAAATGCAGGTGAATTCAGCAACAAAGTTTATTTACAAGTCTTCTAAGTACAAGTACAAGTTCAGCTACAAGTCAGACAGAAAACTGACATAGAGACAGTGCCTCGTACAGATGCTGGGGCTCCTCTCAGCACAAAGTGATTTGGAGAACTCTTACATGTCATCAAACTTGTAAGATATTTAATAGGTAATTTATATAACCAAGGTAATTGTACAGCTGCCAGGTTGGCAGCAACGAGACAGTGTCTTGAGAGATACAATGTATTTTACTATTATCTAGGCAGCAAGAAATGTAAGTGTTAAGGTGTAATAAATACACTACAATTGGCGACGAGGATGGCGAAATTTCTCTTAGAGAAATATGAAGCCAGTGAAGAGGACTGGACTTCGTACGGTGAGCGGCTAGAGCAATATTTCATTGCCAACGATGTCAAGGACGATGCTGACGGGCAGAGAAAAAGGAAGGCCATTTTGATCTCTTCAATCGGCAAAGTGACCTACGAATTACTGCGGGATCTGTGCGAGCGTAATAAACCTGCGGAGAAATCATATGCCGAGTTAGTCTTGATATTGCAAACGTACTTTTCGTCAGAGCCGTCAGTAATTGCAGCGAGACACAAGTTTCACCAATGTATGCAAACCTGCTCAGAAAATATTGCACAGTTCGTGGCGGGCCTACGAAAATGTACACGTCACTGTAACTACGGGACATTTCTGGACCAAGCATTACGGAATCAGTTTGTTGTAGGCCTACGCAACAAGGACATCACGCAGGTGTTGTACTTGGAAAGTGAAACGTTGTCATTCGAACAAGCAGTAAAAATCGCCTTATCACACGAAAAAGCGGCGGAAAATACGGCTTCGGTCACCAAACTTCACGAGCAGCAGGTACAGGATACAAATGCAGACGGCCACAAGATACTGTCGTCACGCAGTCGGGAGACCCCTACAAATCAGCTAAGAAAAAGTTCACAGTCGTATTCAGTCGCGCGGCAAGCAACCAAGCCTCCGCTAGTAAATATGACAGCGGCGCAGGCAAAAATGGTGAGGTGGTATGTTTTTGTTGTGGTAAACCGAATCATGTAGCATCCAAGTGCAGATTTCGAGGTTACAAGTACCATAATTGTAACAAGCTAGGTCATCTGCGTGGTATGTGTCAACAACATAACCCTCACGGTATGTTGTGCGTGATGCCCAAGACAACACACAAGAACACGAAGATAAACAAGTTGATCAACAGGACACTTGGTTACATTTATACAGCATTAAAAGCAAGGGGGTGCAGCCATGGTTTGTAGATGTGCAGTGTGGACCTACAATGCTAAAAATGGAAGTTGACACAGGGGCTGCTATTTCAGCAATTTCTCACGACACTTACAGACAGTGGTTTCCTGCCCATGTCATTCAAGAAACCAACACAAAACTGAGATCATACACAGGGGGTGAGTTGCAGCCAAGTGGCACTATCACAGTTGATGCTACTTATGGTAACACAACAAAAGAATTGCCATTATTTGTTGTGCCCAATGGAGGACCACCTTTATTAGGTAGAGACTGGTACCAAGCCTTAAATCTACCTTAACCAGTATTCCTAATGTACGAAGATTTTTCGAGTAATGAGGCAGGTAAGAAAATTAAACAACTAACAAATAAATATGCCAACTTGTTTGATGGAGGTTTGGGAAAGTTCTCAAACAAATAGTAACTTTGAAACTAAAGAATGAGCACAAATGTATAGTACTACCACACAGGGTATTGCCATTTTCATTGAAAAGCAAAGTAGAATGTGAATTGGAACGACTTTTGCGATTAGACATAATTCACCCAGTTGAGTTTACAGAATGGGCAACACCCATAGTTCCTGTAATCAAAAGTAATGGTGGTGTTAGAA
>PNEQ01025090.1:0-15735 GCA_003012365.1 Medauroidea extradentata | reverse complement strand
TTTGTTACTATATTACGACCTCCATCGCGAATGTATTTCACGTAACTTCATGCAGCTAAACCAAAACGTTTTATGTGTTCTACGAAACAACAAAATAGGCCTACAGATACAGACCCTCGGCCTTCAGGTGATACAGCTATACTGATAGTGTCAGTTCTTGAAGAATACGACTAATTTGTCTCATTCAGTGTTGCCTTATGACTGTAAAATAATTCAGTTATAAATTTGCAAACTGTACACAATTCCATGTTTAAGTTGTCATACAGTGACTGTAAATGGAAATCCCCATACGCACATAACATGAGAGGCCTTTACTAAACATAAAGACCCCACGACTAATCACACAATTTTATTTTCACAAACCGTGTTTAGGATAAAAATAACCACCTCACGCAGCAGTATTAAAAAAAAAATATATATATATATATATATAAAGTAAATGAGTTGTTTTATGTTGCGCTAAATATACAATTTGTAAAAAATGCTAGTAATATATATTTAGATATTATTGTTGTATAGTATAATTGTGTATTAAGTATTCATTTATCTGCTATGACTAATGTACATACAGTATATAGTTTTATTTTTAGGCACACATTGTTGATATTTGAGAACTGATTTTCGTAATGTACGATATATACTTTTACAATAAGCATACAAATCATCGTTACAATAAATTTGTACATTAACAGTAGCATAAAAGTGAAGTGCACATTCGTGGTTCATCGTCTACAATGATGTGCCGCATTTTACCAAAATAACGAACTGCGTTGATACCAGTAAGTTGTATTACATATTTTATTGTGTATTATAAAGAAAGATATAAATGAAAATAAAATTTTAATGGGACGTCGTACTGCATCTTTTCTTTGCTATTGAGAATGAAAACAAAAGGTATTTGACACAAGCAATAAAATTTTTAATAAAAGTGAAAGTAATTAAAAAACGGAATGTAATGAGGAAACGTCAATTCTATAATTAGAAAACGTAATGGGATTGAAACTCGCACTTTCTCTTACATATTTTTTCCCAGATTCGGAACATTAATTCTTGCGGATCACTTGTTAACGTAATAACTGCTTTGAAGACAAATGTGAACAGGGAAAAGTGACTAAGAAATAAAATTAAAATAATGAGTACGGGCGACATTAAAAAGTGTTACTTATACGTTGTATCCTTCTTGCTACTAGGTGAAGCCCGTGCTACATCGACAGTAAAGTAGCCGTATAAAAATAACAGTAACCGCAACGTAATAAATAGACAGGTTTCTATCCCTATTACGGTCTTACGGCGGCTAAGTAGCGGTACGGTGTGTTGTAGCATGCATCTCTCAAATGTGTTTGTTCAATTTATACGGTTATTTCTTACGGCGGTTCTAGCACGGCCTTGATATGAACTGAATCAGTTTCTTTTCTTTCAAAATCGCTCGTTGAATATTAGATTTTCTACTGCGATTGGAAGTCTGTGTCTGTGCCTGTTCACGTACGTCTCTGAAATTTTACAATGTTGAAAAGAGTCAAAGAAGTAACAAATAGCTACGTCACTGTTTACTAGAACAACTACGACTATGCCACCGATGACTGACACCGCTCCTATCAAAAAAAAGTCACGATAAAACCAACTACCCAGTGAGCCGTCCGCACATCGCCAAAACTCCTTCACGGGGTTGGCAGAGATGCCACGAGGAGCGGAGGAGCGCCACCGTACAGTAGCTTATCGCGGCTGCACGACACCTCGCCATGGCTGCTCGTCGCGTCGTAGAAGATGACGCGCACTTGTTACTGGGCACACACATCACAACGAGTCCATAGTTCGCATTGCTATAAACTTGGTATCGTTGTAATCAGGAAGAATGCCGCTATTTGCAGAAAACAAAATATTTGAATGAAAGCAACCGGTATTCATTTTTAGTGCACCTAAGAAGTCGATAATTTCCGACATTAAAAACCTTATTTTCAGCAATTTTTTTAAAAATACGCAGATGCGTTCTTTCATGTTTTTATAACTTTTGGCCATTAGGTCTCGACATCTAATCTCAGTGTAAATTATTTCATTTCAGTATGTATGATAGTTTTCCTTGGTTGTGTGAGCCCGTAATTATGCATATTTTGACTTTGACATGCCGTTATTTGAATACTATGCACGCTAAATTTATTCCATAAGAGGAAAATCCAGTCTTAAGTGACGTCTACAAAACTGACATAATTTCGCACTCAAATAAAATAATTAATTTCACACTTGAACAGCCTAAACGGCCGGTTTACGCACACATCTAGGGGCTGGAGAATCGAGGTCATGCCACCCGGAATTATTACCTGGTCGGCGTTTCCTTCCTATAGACGTTTTTTAACATTGTCAGTCAGGTGGCCACGATAACTGTCCAGAACCAACATACTTCTTTGTCGCAGTAGGGCTGCTGGCCGGCGTTCCCACACACACTTCAACCACTCAAATCTAAAGTGTTGTCCATCCAGTCTTTTTCATGCGCCCTTACGAAAATTCCGGCCGGTATTATCTTATTATTCGGTATCAATTTGAGCTTGAAAATCACAAAAGGAGGAAGTTTCTTCCCGTCCGCTAGCATTGTAAGCATGACGGTACACCGCTGCTTATCATTGCCACCTGTTCTTACTTGCACAGATTTTGAGCCACGTGCCTCAACTGTTGTGTCAGACTGCATTTCAAAACAGACGGGGGTCTGATCGGCATTTCCCATTTGCCCCAGAAGGTACGAGTGCTTCTGCCGCAAGCGAGTAACGTGACGTTGATACTGAACCAACTTGTCATTATAGGCTTCGGAAAGTCGCTGGCAAACAGTCGTTTTCCATTGTATACATAAGCCAGTCCGTCTGTAGAATCGGTAAATCCAGTTCCTGCTAGCCTTGAACTCAGGATTTACACCCAATTCTTGGGCAATTTTCAAGATCTCCAATAGACACATGTCAGTAGAAACAACATATCCAAACTGTCGTAATGCAGTTATGTATGCAAATAATCTTTCTTCTACGTGTGGAAATTTAGGTTTTTTCCCCCTGAAGGCCCTCCTGTCCACATTGCTTTCCTGCAACTTGTTTCTCGTTTTCCGCCAGTCTCTGATACACGACTCCGCAATGCCGTACTTACGTCCTGCCGCACAATTTCCTAACTCTTCTACTTCTTTTATCACCTTCAGTTTCTCTCCCACTGTAAATGAACGCAATCGTTTTCACATTTTATTGCCCGAACTATCAACGTAAACACTACGATAACTGTACGCTAATCAGTTACACGCAGAGAACACTATTAGCTGCACATGTGAGTTTGTAAGTTATCCGCGATCACTCGTCTAGACATCCACATTCCACCGCCGCACCACTCCCGCAGCGTTGCCAAGCCTCCCTCCCGCACATGCGCACGAACTTCAAACTTAAATTACCCAAGTAAGCAGTTCACCATCTTTTTGGGCATTCTAATTCGGGAAAAAAGTTGCGCGGGGTACATGGGCGAATACGGTATTTAATTATGAAATTAACCTTACCTGAAAGGTCTAGTAAGTAATAGAAATTGAGTCATTGTTTCAGAGATTATACATCAATATTTGTCAAAAATATTGAGTTACTTTAATATAAAAAAGGGCTAGTGACAAAAAATGTTGGTTTAAATTTTTTTTAACATGGGAATTTTCTATGAATAATGGTCGCAGCCTCTATTATTTTGCCTCCAATTTGGCAAAAATGTGAAGATTATGCTGTGAATTACAGTATGCTTTCATTTATATGACAGGTCTAACTGAAGGTACTTGTACTACAGGTTAGAAAGACCAATGTTAAAGTTTGGCAGAGGGAAAATATATGCCATTTCAGTGCTGGTATCTGCAATGGGTGTGAACTGACCAACTACAGTGCTTTCCTCAAACTTAAGTTCTAAATTCAATTTCAGTACAGTTCAGTAGTTTCCTGATACCACGGCGCTAGTAACAGCAGACTGTGCATAGTTCTTCCATAAGAAAAAAAAATTTTCTTTCTATCATAGATTAGAACTAACCCTACGCCTAACCATCGCAAAATGTAAAAACTGAAAATGTCTGTAACGAGCACAACAAATGTGGGCATATTCCCAAATACGTCATCGTTATAGAAAAGAAACTGCACAGAATTATGGACTAACATTATACGTTCACATGCATACACAAACTGACGGTGCACTACAAAACATTTGTAACTACGAATCATATAATATCCTATGCTCGTAGTAGTAAGATTATACTGTAAAGTGGAATTACGACGCTACCAGACTGGCCTCCAACGAGAATTTTGTGGTTACGACAGTTTTTTAATGTACAGTCATTAAGCACTATAATTAAAAGACTTAATTATTTGCTTTTAACGAGTGCAATTTTTGGTACATTTTCGTTGTTGCGAATGATTCGGAAGTAAAATATTGAGTTAAATAACAGGGTTCGCAAAAGTTATAACATTCAAAACCTTTATCCTCAGGTAAACATTGAAAAACTACCGCTGTTGCATGCATTCAGCTTCGGAGTTCGTGTATAACTGGCAAGAACGTACCACGTGTGGCAATGCAGCGGGCTCGTCTCGTGATGTTCTGGCGAAGAGTGTGGGAGAGTGGGGGAGGAAAAAATGCACGGGAAGCCAGATGTATCTGTATATTTCATCTTGCTCAGAGTACAGTTATGCCTACAGTAGCAACGCTCGCGCCTCTGTTTCTTGTTAGTGATTAGACACGCGTGGTTAACAGAACAGTTTTATCATGCCGCGTATGTTAAGTGTATAATAACGATGGCGACTAAATGCAAAATAATAAGACATTGCTACAAAATTTAAAATTATTCAAGAGTATGAACAGGATGCAACAAGCAAAAGTGAAATTTGAAGACTGGATAACCTGTCATCCTCTACACTTTTCACCATTCTGAAAAACAAGGAGAATATCAAAGATGCTGATTTTAAGGAAAATATTTCGAGTAAGAAGAAAAACCTTCGTGGAGCAGACCACGTGGAACTGGAAGCTGTGTTGTTTGAGTAGTTTTCTCAACAACGTCCAACAGGAGTGCCTTTGAGTGGACCACCGATAATTCAAGCCAAGGCAAATGAACTGTCTCTACGTATATGAACATTGACGACTTCACTTGCACTGTCGGCTGGCTGAATCTGTTTAAAGCACGAAAGGGAATTGTTCAGCTGCAGATATCTGGCGAATCCAGGAGATAAAGATGAACAGCAAGTCCAAGAATGGTTTCCTGTTCTCGCAGACATTCTGAAACGCTGCGACCCGGAAAATGTTTATAATGCAGACGAGTCTGGTGTTTTTTTACAACTTACCACCAAACAAAACATTATCAGTAAAAGTTGAAGTTTGCAAGGGTGGCAAGCTTGTCGCCACTCTGCTGGCAAAGTGGGTTGAATTGATGTTTCCTTCAGGGTTGTAATAAGGTTTGAGCATGAGAGTTCCCTGAAAGGGAGGAGAGGTTGCTGGATGTCCCGAGGAGAGTGGTTTCCTGGGCAGTTGACACAACACAGTCTCTACAGCAGAGCAGGAAAATTATCACTTATTATGAAGGAGGGTAAGCGTGTTATCCACCCACCATTTCTAGAAGAGTTCCCTCAGGAGGCGGCGTTTTCGGTAAGACACAGGCTTCGGCTCGACGCCGGCTTCCCTCTTCAGTTGCTGGATGCGGGGTGTGGCAATGGTGCCGGTTTTTCGGCAGTTTTGATCGGAGTGATCAATGGTAGCTGAAGGCGGTGTAGGTCCCTAAGGATGGAACTAAAACTATCGCGTTTGCGTCTAGGCGACTTGTTCTCTGTGTCTTTGTAGCGGCGGCAAAGTTCTGAAAGTGTGGTGGGTTTTTTGGATGTTTTCTGAGGTGGGGGTATTACTCCCACAGGTATCGCACTGTTACTTGTAATAGCCTGTCGGCGCTCAGCTGCGGCTTCTGCCTTACGACCTTATATCACTGCTCGTTCCTCAGGCAAAATATTAATTTTTAGGCAATGTGAATCAGACATTAGTACTTTAAAAATTAAACTATAGAAATACGTTTGAACTGTATATTGTTATCCCTTGGTACACCTTTACAATCATTGACTTCATACACTGGTTAATACGTTCGGTTTTCACATACACAGGTCTTTATACATTACTGGTTTACAATATTCACTATACTCGACCGCGTGGTCGTTTATGCACGGAGCCCCGGAACTTCTCAAGGACTTGGCTCTACTTCCGCATCCGGCGGTCACAGATATGCGCCCCGTGGTGACTCGCGGTAGGGTGCGTTCCCTAATACTGTCCGTGCAGCTAGGACGCGTCTCCTTACGAACTGCGCTTTCTACACAAGCGTGGGTAGGAGCAGGTTTCCGCATCCTTGTCAAGAAGCAACCTGTATACAGGATGGATAGGCGGGTTTAGGCTTCCTTCACAGGAAGCAACCCAAGGAAGATAAGTAGTGGTGAACAGGTAGGAGGGGCAGGTTTCCGCTTCCTTCTCAGGAAGCAACCCTTTCGAGGTTGGGAGTGGTGCCTAGGCTTGCTCGGGGAGGAGACCCGAGTATTAGACTGACGATTTGGCTATTTTTTTTTCTGGCGAGCCCCCAAATCCCGCCACGCCAGCGTGAGCACCTTCACAGTTCTGTGTGCCCTCCGGCATGCATGATAATAGCTACGCTGGGTGGAGAATAGGATGCGTCTCAGGGAGAGCCCTATACACCTTAGGTCGGGTTTAATTGTTATAAAGTGGGGCATGCATCGCGGATGAGCAGGGTAGTCTGGTGCCATGGCAGCAATTGTCGCCATGGGCACACCCCGAAAGAAGAAGGGTCTAGAATGCAGGTCACAGCAAACCAGCACAAAGCGAGGAGGGTGCTAAGAAAACTGTGCGACAGTCGCAGAGGTAAAAACCATTTAATACCATTACTGGATTCAGGGCTGGAGAAAGTAGGGTATGTTAGTTTGCTAAGATAGACTTTGTGTGATAATGGTGATAATGAGATGGGTCGAGCCGCTGCTGGAATGTAACCAGGGTCGCGCCACAGTAGCACGGCCCTGGTGGCGGAAGACAGAACTGAGCGCTAGGCGAGCGCCCGCCTTATAAACCCCTGAGGAGGGCATAAAGTACCATTAGCAGGTGGTGAAAATGGCAGCCGTTGGAGATGAGGCCGTCTGCTGGCTAGCAGGCGCACCACTCCAACACCCACAAATCTCCCACACTCGGCAAAAAAAAAAAATGTAACTATTTAAAACTTTCCCGCAGGGCCGTGAAAATGTCCGTGTTGCCAAAAAAGAAACAAAGCACTAAATAAATACACAAAATTAATAATATTACATTTACAATAATTATATACACACGTTCTCTCTTAAAAGTTCATAACTTGCCGCCTGGCATTATTTGCATTGTGCCCATCTGTTTGATTACAATGGTTATGGCAAGTGTGAATATATACATAAAAAACGGTAAATATAAACATCTCTAAACCTTTAGTTTTACGTTATACTGCAACACCGCTCACAATACTGGATTTAAATGACCCCTTGGGTAAAAATAAGGTAGGCCTAACTCTTACATGTTACTAATATTACGGGGCTGAGCGTAAATATATCTAAGCATCTTGCAGGGTGCGTCAGGCTTAGTAAAGAACGAATCACAATGCTGCTCTGTGCTAATATGGATGGCAGCGACAAACTAAAGCCATATGTAATCTGCAAATCTGCCAATTCCCGAGCTTTTCGCGGTATACGGAATATTCCGTGTACATACAGTACTAACAAGAAAGCGTGGATGACATCTGATTTATGCAACCAGTGGCTCCATTCTTTTGATGCAAGGATGGGGGTGAGAAACCGAAAAGTAGTGCTGTTCATTCACTACTGCCCTGCACACCCCAAACTGCAAAATCTGCAATGCGGAGCTTGTTTTTCTGCCGCCAAACTTTACAAGTGTACTGCAGCAGCTGGATAATGGAGTCTTTAAACTGTTAAAACAACACTTCCGGTCTATGCTTGTAAACAGCTTGTAGTGCAATGTGGCTACGGGGAAGCCATTAGCAAAATGGAATGAGTTGGATGCCATTTACAACATAGCCAATTCATGGGAGAAAATATCCCCTGAAGCAATCGCTAAGTGCTTCAGACATGCTGGGTTCCAGCAGTTTCCTGATGTTGCACAGGAGGGCGAGGATTGGCCGCTACAAGAGCCGGCGGTGCTACAATAACCAGCAGGCTGTAATCAGCTGGCAGATAAAATTGAAGTGGACTGCAGTTTCGAAGATTTTTTGCAGCCAACAAAGACAGAGTATGTGGCGAAATTACTGATGCTGCAATGACAAGAAACGAAGGAAATTACAGCAGCAGCAGTTCAGAGGAAGAACAAGAGGAACCTCAAATGCGGACCTTCACATGCAGTGGTTTTGGGAGCAGTGGACATGCTGAATAATTTTTTCAGAACATCTGACACAATGGTAAACGATTTGATTGCGTTTCTGCGAGTGAAAACAATTGCAGTGCCAGCCACTAGCAACAAGTAAATACAGGCGACGATAAACTTTTTCTTTCCAAGAAGTGAGAGAAAATATTGACTGTGTTTTTGTGTTCATGTGTAAATAGCGCCAGTTTAATTTCATTTAATGTTCTCCCTATGCTGTACTGTTACAGGTCTAACCTGTGTATGAAGTGTAAATAGGTACAGACAGGAAAATAAACTTTCGACACGCTTTACATTTTTGAAAAAGAAAAAACAGTTTTTACCAAGCCAACTTTTGGTTAAGTCTAACATTAGGGGAGATTGCCCTAGTACCGGACAGCGTCCAGTACCGGACAGTAGCTAGTTCTTAGTTCGCTCACTAGATAGCAAGGGCATACACTTACAGATCCGTAGACCCGCTTCACTCCAGAATGCATTCGAGTTATGGTGGTGGTTGATCGACGAGTTCGTGTGTTGTTGCGGGAATAGTATTTTTACGGTTTTGAGCAACCAACCGGTGCTACTTTTACGGCTACTTTGAAACCTGTTAAGATAAGTTAAGATCAAATATTAGATGCTGGTTAGATCTTCAGTTAGGTAAGGATCATAGCTATGTAGTATTATTTGTGTTGACTATCACAATTATTTAGAGCAGCCATTTTCTTTAGATCGTGTCTTGTGCCCAGAACCGGACACAGAGACTGTTCCCAGTACCGGACAAGGAAATACATTTAATTACTTTTGCGAGTTGATGATAATTCATGCGGTATTTTTTTAAGGGCATTTTATGAAGAATGGCGACGAAAAAAAAAAAAACGAAGTGGGAGGAAGGAAATATGAAAATGGCTGTTGAAAGTGTATTACAAGGACAGTTATCCATTCGAGAGGCTGCAACACAGTTCTTAGTGCCCAAAAGCACTTTGTGGGATCAAATTAAAATCTTGAAAAGGGGGGAGGGGGAAACAGTTACTATGATACCTTCTATGGGTAGATTTACAAAAACATTTTCAAAGGCTATTGAGAGTGAATTAGTGAATCATTTGAAGGACCTAGACAATCGCCTGTTACCAGTCACAAAATCTGAATTTTTGTCACTTGTTTATCAACTGGCTGAGCACATGAAAATTCCCCACCAGTTCAATAAAAATAAGATGAAAGCTGGAAACAAATTCTACCGAGAATTTGTTAAAAGGCATCCAGAATTTTCTCTCCGTACTGCCGAATCCACTAGTCTTCAGCGTGCTACAGGCTTCAGCAAACCCCAAGTTGACTTATTATTCTCAAAATATGAAAAACTGTTGGAAGAACATGCACACCCCCCAAACAGAATTTTCAATTGTGACGAAACAGGAGTTTCTGTTGTCCACAACAATTCTTTGAAAGTTTTGTCCATAAAAGGCAAAAAGCAAGTCAGTAGGCTCACTTCAGGTGAAAGGGGAAGGAACATCACAATAATGCCGTGCATTAATGCTGCCGGGGATCAATTTGTTCCTCCACTTTTTGTGTTTCCGAGGAAATGAATGGATCAAACCCTGAAAAAAGATGCTGTAGATGTAAGTGTTTCTGAGACCCAGGAAAGTGGATGGATTTCCGCAGCAGGATTTTTGAAGTGGCTAGAAAAGTTTGTTGACTGTGTTAAACCCACACAGGAGAGTCCAGTGGTCCTGATTCTTGATGGGCACAGTACGCACAAGGACTTGCAAGTTATTTTGTTTGCAAACAATGTTCACATGTTAAGCTTGCCTCCCCACACTACCCACAAGCTGCAGCCTTTAGATCGAGCCGTTATGAGGCCATTTAAGACTGCATCCAATGTGGCTTGTGGGAATTGGATGCACAAATATGGACAGCTGGGGCTAAAAATTCAGGAAAGAGACATTTGCGGCTTGGTTAATACAGCGTTTATCGCAATTTGCAGGATGGATCTGGCGAAGTCAGCTTTTGAGTGTACTGGAATACATCCCTACAACAGACACATATTCACAGATATTGACTTCATTCCAAGTAGGAATGTGATGATCCAGCACATTGTTGACAAGGGTTTGAATGAAGAGTCTCAGAATTGCGAAATTCCTTCAACATCGAGCAATTTCCAAAATATTATTGAGAAAATATCGCCAGTAGGCCTACCAGAAGACATACAGAAAAGAACATCGACTAGAAGAAAAGCCGAAACCAGTGAAGTGCTAACATCAACACCATACAAAACAGCCTTGGAAGAGAAACAGGAACCTACAAGACAGAAAATAGAGAAAGCAGAGAAAAGAAAAGCCAGAAAAGAGGAGAGAATGAAACAAAACACGAAAGAAGAAAAGAATAGGCTTAAGAGAAATAGGCCTAGGCGTCAAAGAAACAGGAAGTCAAAGAATGGGCCCAAATCCTACAATGTTCAAGAAGCAAGACGAACGTTGAATTTTGGGAACAATAGAAAAGAAAAGGCAGGCAGTAAACAGCAAGAAGATCAAGAAGATGCCACCAATCCTACTGAGTGCGTAATATGCGGTGAAACTTTCCAGGAAAACTGGGTGCAGTGCTTGTGTGAGCGATATAAAAATATGTGAAAATTTTTTTTCAGGCACTTGTATTCTTTTGTATTTTCAGTTTTTTCTACGATTTTAGTGTTATTAGTCTTGTTTATAATTGTAATATGGATATTTTAAAACGTTGTCCGGTACTGGGAACCCCTTTTTTAAAACATGAAAAATGTGACACTTTTTTAAAAAATTAAAAATTTGTCTTAGAATAAGTTGTTGTGAAATGATTTCCTATGTTAACTTTGTACATATGTCAAAATATATAAACAGCATTTACTTTTTCAAATTCAATTTCAAACAATGCAAATTACAAAAATGTTAAAGGTCCGGTACTAGGGCAATCTCCCATATTTTAATACCAGTTACATCTGTTTTTTTTTTGTGCCACTGTGTTGTTTCTGTTGAGAAATGATTCAAAATACAGTGGAACCTCGTTAAGAAGAGAGTTGACAATGACGGTAGAAACTGTGGTCATAACAGATGCTCCTCGCAATTGATATTGCCGATAAATCATCAGTTCTCCGCCTTCCTCTCCCCCTAAACATAACAATGTAGATACTAGTGACAGAAGCGTGTGCCTACACCGTGCTATGCGAGTCACCAAAAAACTAAACATCCTGTATCTCAAAAACCGCTGGAACGATTTTAACAAAATATCGTATACGTTCACGCCATTACCTCCTCTGAACAACAAAACAATAAAATATCATAATATTATTCTTTTTCAAAAAAAAAAAAAAAAAAAACTAATTTCATTTTTTTTTCCAAAAACAAAAATTTTTTGGGGTACTATATTCTCAGCGATGTAAAGTCAAAGTTTCGCCTTTATACCTAACGTATACGTTAATATTCGTGGTCGAATGACGATGCCGGGTGTTGATTATGCATCTGCTTATGTGAAACTAATACACATGTTAAAACAGTGGCACAGTATACTTTGAAACATCACCTCTCGTAATATATTTACATACAAGGAAAAAATTCTTTATGTATGAGCGAAAGAAAATAATTCTCATCTGAATGCTAAATTATGTAACGCTACGCTATCTTGCAAGCAAAACATGGCTGCGTTGGCCTTCTAGAGTAGCGTGGACTCTGGGCCGCCATGGCAAAGAAGCACGAATAATCTGAAGCTTTGTTTGCATATTGATTGCTTTCCGTTTGATTTCACTTGCCATTGCTACAGAAAACACGCACGCGCATCTATCTCCAACCCGAAGACGATACAAGTTGTCAGAAGACAAAGGTAACACAATTTTCTTTGTGTGCGTCAATATAGAGCCGACTCATCGCACAGTACCAATCACCGCTCATCGCTGTGGATGCCTGCTCCGCCGGGATTATCGTTTCAGAGTTTCGCCTCAAGAGCGCACCACAGATGTACGGGACGCTGCGCACAATTGATTCTTTCTTGCAACTGTCGATGTTCACTCCGAGCGCAACACGAGTTGTTTATGTGACGCATTCCGCATACGTACAGCCGTTTTTCTGTCGCTATAACGTACGCAACCGTGAAAATGCTCTTGTATTAAACAAATTAATTAACGTTATATTTAATACAGAAATTGACGGTGCACAAAAATACTGTCGTTACAACCGTATTCTTGTCTTAACGAGGTTCCACTGTATTGCGAATCTGAAAATCGCGTCAGTAGTTGGCGATAGACAATCAGACTACTTACTGTATTTGTCGGCATATAGGAAGACCCCGCATATAAGACGAGTCATGGTTTTGAAGGTACAAAATCTTGAAAAAATGTAAATTACTAATTTTGAAATTCCCAACAGAAAAATATTTTTTTTCTTTGTCAGAAACATCAAAAATTTAGTTTAAATATTTTCAATGCATTTATTACCGGCATATAAACATCTATGTAGCCACATAAACTAATAACATTGGCGATTTTGCTCTCCGCGTGCCCAAGAACCGAGGAAATAAACGGCGGCGACACGCAATACCTCCATTTGCCAGCAGGTGCGCGCGACTCGGCTACGTCGGACTGAGGCACGCCGCACTACATGTAGGGATGTGCGATATTCTGAAATTATGTATCGCGATGCGATATTTAAAAAATATCGTGATACATGCGATAAATCGCGCTGCAATAAAATATCGTGATACATGCGATAAAACATCGTGCTGCGATAAAACATCGTGCTGCGATAAAACATTGCGCTGCGATAAAACATTGCGCTGCGATAGAACATTGCGCTGCGATAAAACATCGCGCTGCGATAAAACATCGCGCTGCGATAGAACATCGCGCTGCGATAAAACATCGCGCTGCGATAAAACATCGCGCTGCGATAAAACATCGCGCTGCGATAGAACATTGCGCTGCGATACAACATCGTGCTGCGATACAACATCGTGCTGCGATAAAACATCGCGCTGCGATAAAACATCGCGCTGCGATAAAACATCGCGCTGCGATAAAACATCGCGCTGCTATAAAATATCGCGCTGCGATAAAATATCGCGCAGCAATAAATAATCGCACTGAGATAAATATCGCACTGCTATAAAATCGCGATATATCGCGCTATGCGAAAAATATCGCGCTGCGATAAAATCGTGATATATCGGGCTACGTTAAATATCACGCTACGAAAATATCGCGCTAAGAAAATATCGCAATCCTTTAGAAATCCCATAGTGATGAATATCGCAAAAAAATTGTCCTGAAGTAAATATCCAATGCATCACACCAGGTGCGACTTTAGTGGGAGAGGGGGGACACTTCCTCACAATAATGTGGATGTTTTTTATTGTAATATAAAATATATTTTCAGTTAAATAATATTTCTTCTAGGGATAAAATTAAATACACAAACTGTAACAATAAACCAATTTGAAATGAAGTATGTTGGTTCACATAAACATTCAACGCCTTTATCATTCATCACTATAATTTGCGCAGTCACAGATTGCTTCACTCGTAGAGACGACTTTCCTTGAGTCAGTAAGAAATTAAAAAAATACCAAAGCTTCCCTCGTCGCCTATAATAACATTCTCAATGCACTACAGATATCTCTAAACGTTAAACCACTTCAAAATGAAATAAATCTTCCAAACGTTACTCATGGACTCCGTGTTACTACAGCCACCACTATCACAATTGCCTCGTCATATCAGTTACATTGCTGGTAATACTATTAGTCTGTTACAGAGGTGCCAACCTTTTACCAAAGCTTTCAGTAGTAATTTTGCAAAAAATCAGTATTTTTCCATAGTGAACGTATTAACTTAAGCCCATGTTACACTGACCATAAAAGACGTATAGAAATAACCGTAACCGCACCGTAAGAAATTCACACGGTTCCATCCCTCTTACGACTGATAAGCAGCTGTACGGTGTATTAAAGCATGTGCCACTAAAAATGTGAGTACAAAATTCAAATTTTACGGTTATTTCTTACGGCAATTCTAGCACGGCCTTTAAATGTGTAGGCCTATACACAATCACATTACCTGTTCGTCGGTAACTTCGGCATTTGTTGTTGGATCTACAGCATCACTTAATTATAATATATTTTTTCCTCGAAAGTTCTTACTTCGAAAATGCTTAACGTGTTTTTAAAGTAACTATGTATTGACGGTGGCGTCTTTGCCATCGTGTTTACACTTAAATCACAATTCACAAAACACGTGTTGTTGAGATACTCTTGAAGCACTTAAACCTGTCCACAACTGTGAATATTCAGAACAATATTTATCAACACTCTTAGGTTTCAAACTCATACTCGAATTTAAACAGTCAAATCAACATTTCGTTAAACTACGACAGCATGGATAAGTTTCCAATATGGCCGATCAGCGGAAGAAGCAACCACTCAAGACTAGATTCGACCACAGATTCGACTGCATGAGTCAACATCAACAACTAATCGATAAGTCGGAAGACTGCGGCAATAAGAACAATCGATTGTATAAGATACATACGACATACGAGAACATTCCGACGCGTGCCGCACAAAGTGCAAACTTACTAATTTGTAAATACGCTACCATCACCAAAATATGGTTTCGGCAAACTAAAAACGCGAGAAACAAAACAATGTTTGTGTGCCGGAGCGTGGGGAAAGAAATAGTGCGTCATACGATCCACACAACTACGAACCGAAATATATGCAGACTTGCCAACTTTTCGAACAGAGAATTAGTAAAACACCTACTAAATGTTAAATTTTAGCGTAAATTGCACGCGGCAATTTTGTGTCAAAATTCATTACTCGCACGTTTTAACCACATTTATGCAAATTTACTAAACTTTAAAAAGTTTATAGTACCAGGAATTTGCTGAAACCTTTCTAAATAAGTGTACATATAAACTGACCCATTTAAAACAGTCTGCAAAATCATATTGTACTCAAATTTTTTTCCCATTCTTTGAAACTTGTGCCTATGCAATTATTTGAACAGATAAAAAACTGTATTGCATTTACTATAAAGAAAAATATACTACGATAGACAAACATAATGGTTTTTATAATGTTAGTGACATAAAAATGTGACTATACATAATAAATTTTGCTGCTGCATTTCGAGTTGAAATATTATCGCAGGTGTTTCTGTTACGTTTATTATAATACAATCATAGCCCTACTTTCTATTCCTAGCTCCGAAAACTTCCTAACTTAATTGACACACAAAACCTATGTTATGAAATAACACAGGCTTCACAAAAACATAAATAAATATTGCGCACTGGTAATGATGCTAAAGGAAAATAAGTTTCACTGCAA
>PNEQ01025089.1:0-15735 GCA_003012365.1 Medauroidea extradentata | reverse complement strand
AAGTGAAGCTCCAAACCGGTTTTGCTAGTATTATCACAATACGACATCGAGCCGTCAGTCTCTCTCTCTCTCTCCCTGGCACCTCCACCCACCGGGAAACCTGTTCTTCCAGCCCATGTTACACGTTGGCGCTGTGAGCAACATGCGCGCTCTACGCTATTCAGAATCACAACTGCCTCCTCCAAGCCAGGCCTTAATGTATAAAAGAGAACAAAAATGCTATTTCGACAATCGTAAAATATTTACGGACTATTAATGACGTCATCATTTGGCAACGATATTCATATAGTCATTTACAATACTTTAGAGTCTGTTACAATAAACAATGTTGATCGCACATTACACACCCAACGAAGCACGCTTCCTAGCGAAGTTAACTCTGATGCCACCTCTCGAAGGAAGTTTGAACTACGTACAAAAATACAGTACGTCTGCAAAGAGTATTGATAGATGCAGCACAGCGGGTCGGTGCAGACGACGGTTAAATGTTCAGCAATCCGGTCGCTTCACTTTGTGTCGGAGCTTACGTCAAATTGGGCAGTCAAAAAGTACGCAAATAAGATCACAAATAAATGTTTTCAATTATATGAAATACAAAGAAATCTATTTCATATCATTTTAGTTCAGTAATGTATTTAAAAAGGAAACTACATTAGGCGATTCCTTGCCAATCATATAAGCAGAATGGTAACAGTCGTTCATATCGAACTGCATGCAGTAACGGCTAGTAATTTATTTTAAACTTTAAATATTTAGTGCTAACTTTATCACACCAAAAAAGAATCACTGCAGTTGCGATCGTTATCCAGGTTCAAATTGGACGGTTTTATTGCCAGACAGGAACATAATTTCAAGCGGGAACCGACTTAAACCAAACCCGGCATTTTTAATAATCAACTACAAGCATGAAAGTTAAATATCATATATCGGAAATCAATCAAGTCCAGTAAAATTTATCTCGTTTGTCATGATATAGTTAGGCATGCAACGCGTGTCAGCCATTCGATAAATGAATTAAATTTAACCAAAAATGTGACCATAAATGTTCCAACGCAGTCACATTATTTCTTTATGGCATACGCACTTTTTATCACAATAAATGTTTTTTTTTTTTTTTCAGAATACAAAATAAATAACATATTATGTGTGTAACTTTGATATAAAATAACGTAATTCACGTCATGAAGGCAGAATCTTAAAAAAAGGAAGGAAATATAAAATACATGAACGACGATGGTGTAGAAACTATGAGACATTCTGCATGCAAGCGACACATGTTTTTTTTTTTTTTTTTTTTTGATACAACGACGAACTTCGCAAAAAGAATTTTAAACACGCTGAATCACAAGGCAGTTTTTCACTTTTCATTTACTTTAAGAATTTTCCATTTCGTCTTGTCATGCGATTTTTTTTCTTTGCCATTTTAATTTTTTTTTTTTTTTTTTTCTAATTTCAAGACTGTTCGAGTTTGTCACAGGAATCCAAAAAATTTAATTTTCCTTCAGTATCTGTTTCGTATAAATTAATTTAGTTGCTGCTTGATTCAATGTTTGCGTATATTTTCTGTTTATATTCTTTTTTTTTAACGTAGCATGCGCTTAACGCGAAACAAACAAAGCGAAATGACTGTTTTCTTAATATTTCTCGCCATTAAGGAAATATTTTTGCTGGGTTTGGTACGCAGAAAACACAGTCTGAAGCGGTAATGAAATACAAACACTCGGTATAATCTTTCTCTCCCAACTGTTCTTCTTCTTTTGCCTCCGTATTCCTCACTTGTAGCAGCAGATGCCAGACTATTTAAGGTTGGAAGGGTGAATGTTTTTGTTTTCCCGTGGTTTTCATTAAGCCGGATAGCTTTTAACAGAACTTCTTAGCAGCAGGAAGTGCGGCTTAGGGATGCTGCTTTGAGGAGGGGGCAACAAAATGAAGCTGAGTTTGTCACTCACTTTGAAAAATCACACACCCAGAGCCTTTAAGATTAAATATATCATATTTAAACATACCTCGTATTTAATTGCTCCCTGTTTATTTACTGCGGGTGCCATCGGGAACACAGACATTATTAATAATATGTTCGTTAGGCCTTAACGTCTCGTCGACAGCGAGGTCATTAGAGACAGAAATGTTTTGTACGCAAACAAAATGGATAAAGGGTCGCCGTGGCTAAGGGATTAATGTTAAAAGTTTGGCACAGGGAAAATGTGTACCTCTGAGCGCTGGTACCGGTAAGAGGTGTAAACTGGCCAAACACAGATACAGCTTTCGATATTAAGTTACACGACGTTGATAATTTAAAAGCCAAAATTGGTTTATCGCTTTAGAATTTAATTAAATGACTCTCTCTCTTTGCCAAACCTAATTAAATTTAATTTTACTACGGCCTCGTATTTTATTAGATCGGATAGCGATTGTAGCGAAATTGGTGACGGAATTTTTAGCTGTGACAAACTCTCTCATAAGAAAACACATTTTCTTTCTACCCTGTAGTATAATTAACCTTAGCCATGGCCTTAGGGCACAGTTCTATATTTACACCATTTTTTCGAATATGTTACATTCAAATTCTAAAAGGTAGCAGATAACGTAAAACCATCACACCGATTTGTTGAATATTGTTTGTACTATGTAACTTATTTTTTTCAAAGCAATTTTTTTTTTACCATTTTAGCTAAATAGCGACATAAAGACATTTGATTAAAGTCGAAAATTATTCAAAATTAATGTTTTGCTAATAAAAATGAGGCTGCATATTAAAAACATTTTCAATAAATCTATGTACTGGTTTTAAGATCATCTGCTCTGTGATAGTATTTCAATAATATTCTCACAAACCGCGTAAATAAGAATCCATAGCAAGAAGTTAGGAACCAAATCGGCATTCGCCTGGAGTGATTTCGGAAAACAATGAATAACAATCAGGATAACCCGACCGAGAATCAAACCCCGAGTCCTTTTCATTACGAGTCCAGTATCTTCTCACTAAGTCACCTCGCTTAGTCTTTAACCTCCGAGAAAAAAAAAAAAAGAGGGATGTTACAAGTTTAACGTGTGTACCTGTGTGTCTAAACGAATAAACCGATTTTGATTTAGTTTTTTTTTTTGTTTGTTTGTTTGAAAGGTGACTTGGCCGAGAGTGTTATGTTAAGCAGTTCGTAGGTCATAAACTCTTTTCTAGTTGTTGTCTACTGGTCTGGCCGATTCGAAATTTAGTATCATGTAAGTCAAGGGTTTTTAAATTTTTTAATTTCATATATTTACTTGTGATATTGTGAATTTCATCATAACGCCAGTTGAACAAGCGTGTATGGTATATTCATGATATTTAAGGTAAAGGTGGACGCGTACCCGGGTCACAGATCAGTGTGCATAGCTTCGACATTTACACAATGAAAACTACTCACAATGTGTAAGTTATGTCTACTTAGGAATACCATTTAACGAATGTTACACTCGTGTATGTACATTTCAGGTATTACGTTTATCATTAAGGAGGGGGATTGATCCCTGTCACATAGGTTTTACGGTTTTTCTTATAAATCAGGGAATAGACACATTGTTTTGCTTTTTTCACGCTGACAAGGCATAGTTTATTGTTTCCGTCCCTTTTTGGAATCCATATGGCATTGTTTCTGTTAATTTTGTGGCCTCTGTAGTCGCTCCAGTAAATAAAGCTATTTTTTCTTTTCAGTTGTTTCCCGTTGCAAAAGAATGAATATAAATTTGGTTCCAGCAATTACAGAAAATCGATTAAGTTTGTATCTATGCCTTGTCTTGACAAAAATTTTGATACATCGACTGGAATAGAAGTTATCGAGAAAAAACAGATAAATCCAAAGTGGTAGGGATCAATACCTCTTAAAGTTTAATTTTAGTTGCCGAAAATGAGTATTTATTTGGTCTTTTTTAGGCATAAACACTTTAACGAAAATTTGCTATAGGATCACCAGAGAATATCTCATAGAGGTAAATTGTCGGCGGTAAGACCGCACGCCAGTTGGCGCCTAGAGGCTAGAGCGAGGCGTGATGTGCGTGCTGCCTCGTCCTTACCGCTTCCGCACTTCTTGTCTTGAACACGGAAAATACGTTCGCCCAGGCGGCCGCCTTAACTTAACTACTTACTATGTTTGTTGTTCAAAATAATCGTCTTTATTCTAGTCAACGCGTTTTTAAAAAGTGCTCGCACTGTCAAAGTAATAACCGTACATTTTTAACAGTGAACTATGGTACCCAGCTAACGTTTAAGACCACTCTGTGAAACTTTCAAATACCACATAGAACCTAACTACTGCTTCAAGACCCACGCAAAATTTTTTTTGCAAATTCTTACACATGTATAAGAATAAAATCCTCAGGATTGAAATAGGTACATCATGGCCAGTTAACAGTTACACACTTCAAAATATGTTACTACAACACCACAATTACCACATTACCTAACAAAAACTGCCTTTCATTGGAGTTACTACAGCGTATGATTTTTAGTTGGTGTATTAAAGTACGTGTGTAATTTTGGAAAGACAATAAAAATTAAAACAAAAAAAAAGTTAACACAATTTTTTTATTGTTCGTCTGAACGTAAAATGTAAATATAAAAAGTATATTTATAATAGTTTTCATGTTTTCATACTTTATTATATGTGTTGTACTGACGCTGCAAGCGCTCCAAACGTGTCTTTGAGTGGAAGTCTAAGTCACACGCACGAGGAAAGCGGGTTCTGATATCTCACTCCACAGTTAAGCATCTAGTAAATATAAAAAAGCAATTGATAATATATTTAGTTTTTTTACGTACAGACAAACGCACTACACATAAAAGCAGAAGTATACGTGGTTATAATTCCAGCAGTATAAGACACACATTTGTATTTCATTAGAAAATGTGGTGTTGCAGTAAAATCTTTCGAAATGCATAACTGTTTGTACACGGTGTACCCACTGCAATCCCGGGGCTTCTATTCTTACACGCGTACGAAGTGACAGTAAAACTGACACGGCTCTTGCTGCAGTAGTTAGGGTCCTATGTGGTATTTGATAGTATACCACGGTGGCCTTAAACTTTAGACCGGTACTGTAGGGCCATTAAAAGAATGTTTCACTCATTTACATGTAATAGTTCCGTAACCCTTCTTCGAATTACAGAACTAGCTGTTGTACCTAAATGCGTTGCAATGCTAATTACTTTTTTCTTGGTACCCGATTCTATCCCTCTGACTTTTCCTCTCCCAAATACATTTTTTTTTTTTACAGAAACATTTGTGAGTGTACGCACAACACACCAAAGTTTCGTCGCAATCGGATGAATGGTTTAGAAACACATACGAGACAATACGAGCGCGTGTGTGTATGTATGTATATGTGTGTATATATATAATGAATTGATGTACCCAAGTGTCAAACTTTCCCTTGTTGTGCAATACTACTTCAAAAGTGGTCCTGGAAAGTTTAAGATTATTATTCTTTAGAATAGGTATTATTCTTTATTTTGTCATCCATGTCTATAAAAATAAGAGATAAATTTGATAAAACATGTCCCAACTTTAATACTGTTCTCCGGGCAAATATCTACTTCTGACTTGCGGTTTCGCGAACAGCCTATACCTCACAGTACGCGGAACGCCATCAGACCCAAGTACTGTCAAGTGGATGTATTATTACTGCAGGTGTAACTTTGTGACAGAAAGTATGTTTAGTTTTAGGGCCATTCGGAGAAATATAGACATTTTATATATTTTGGTGTTAGCCACTTAGTCACCAACAAACGGCTGCAAACAAACTTTTTCAGTCGTTCAAAGTTACCCCTGCAGTCAAAGCATCCACGCATGATGGTACTGTTTACGGCGCATTTTACAGCGAAAAGTGATGCGTGATAAGTACGCTCGCATCGAAAGGCCTGCGCCATTCGCCTCTGTGTGTGTATTTGTTCTGCTCTGTGGTTATACATACATTCACGCTCGACATCATGTTGAAATGCGTGTATGGAGGTCAAGTATGCTGGGGGCCGTGGAGGACTGACGGTGGGGTATGGTTAGATCGATATCACACCGACATCTAGCAGTCGATGCAACTCGGAGAAATGTTTGTCCCGCTGATACGTAATAGTGGATGCACGCAACAGTAAGCAGAACGTGTTGGCTCAACGCACACTTCAAAGTTTCGAGTGCAAAGTGGATGTGGTCTCGTGATACTCCGAGGGAATGAAAATTCTAAAAGAAGGTTCTCGTGCGGAGTTTGGCGACTCTGTGGTAGCGTAAACACACAGAGCGAATTCCACATGAAACGCCATCATGTTCCTACATAAATGTTGTTAAGTTCGGCGATGAAATATAAACGTATAAAAATAATTTTCACATTGCATTAACGATTCGTAGGGACCTGAAAAATTCGCGTCTTCTTTCGGAACCAAGCTATAATTACAGCAACTGTAAGTTCATGCCACTTTCGCAATTGGCCAGTTATTTGACACTTGCTGGAAATCGCTTAGTCAATAGTGCAGAAGAAGCCCATATCACTGCGTCATCGAGCAGCCAGCGAGCAGATAATGTCTGCTTGAATACACATATGTTCTTGGAGACTAGCCTACAGGTCAGTGAACCTGCTAATTTTTCCCGTCTCTAACAATTCGTCAATATTAGTAATTTACATTTGTTCAATAACATATCTAACTCGGTACGTAAGGCACCAGTTACCCCCCTCTCCCCTCACGAACATCGAACACCTCTGCAAGTACGTAAGATACAATTTTAAATTAAATTAATGAAATGCAGTTGCAAATAAATAGAGATGCCACGTCGATATCAGTTTACTGCAACTATCGTATTTAGACATACTACACCGAACTTTTACACGTCAACTTATTTCCATCAGTAGTGCAGCGGTCACCTTAAGGGAGTTCAAGTGGCCAAAACGCGTAATTTTGTATATGTCAGACACAGAGTTAAATTTGTAGACGTTTCTTGTGATGGCATTTCCCATTTCTGGAAATTAATTCGCTCTCGTAATCCTCCCATAGCGGCATGTCAAATCCCTTAAAGTAAAGGTCGCGCACCATAGAAGTTGGCCAGCTGCTGACATAATATAAAAGCGGTCAGTTGTATTTAACCTGAATGTTTTCCTTTGTTTTTGCACAAACAGCAAGCACCGACTAATTGAACGTTATGTCACTGCGTAGCAGGGGCGTAACAACTTGGAGAAGGAGGGGGGGGGAGGATATGCATTGCCCCGTCCCCTTAAATGTTGGAAAGGGCGCCGAAAACAATTGTGAATTGGCGCCCAAATGTTGTTTTATTTTATTTTTAAGGAAATGTAAGTGTAAAGTCAAATATTGTTGTACAAAATGTGTGTGCAAAGCTGGTCAAATACTGCTGTATTTATTTGTTTCTATATTTTGTAAAATGAAATTAAAATTTGTAAAGCAAGTTCAACTTCCTTAGTTGAAAAAATGTGAGAAAGGGGAGGAGGCGCCAAATTACCTGCCCCTCTCTAAATTGGAGCGCTAGTTCCGCCACTGTCGCGTAGTTAATTTCAACGAAAGACTCAATGTTATAGTACATATAGCGTGTGTGGTTCGCGATAAAGCGTAACCTTATAGTTACTTTTTACTTTTAATATTAATTATTCTTTCCGGTCACTTTTTAATACAAACAATGCATCCTTAGTAACAATGAAAATATACTGATTATACCGAACTAAAATATTAACGTCTTAGGGCATTATTGGTTAATTATTATTTTAGACAATCTGCTCACTTTATCGCGAACCACCTAAAGTGTCAGTAGTCATCGTATGCTACTGTATCTTAAATAAAAAACGCATTTAGGTTATATACTACACACTACATTTGTATTACTATGTTAGAAGAAGTTGACCCTCGTTTCCTAACAAATACGCACACGAGCACAGTAACCGACTAACCGCTATATTTCTGTTGCCTCTCTGGTGGCATGTGCAACATTTTTTCCTTCTAGAAACGCCCTTCACTTCTTCCTCGAACCATACAACGTAGCGACCCTCGACCCCAGCAGACTTCATTATTCTACGCTCACGGTCCTTTAAACGCTGGATAATGGACTGAAAGAACACGCGGCATATTAAAAGTGCCAGCGTTAAGCTACGTTTTTACACTCCCCCTCCGGACAAGCTTTTTAATTTTATTTTTTAATGCAGCTCATTAATGAACACGCATTTTTTGCCGTTCTGCTAATCATGGAGAGGTTTACACACTGAACTTGAATTTGGGATTTAAAAATGTGCCCTGCCCAGTATTCAAATCCGGGATCCTCGTTAGCGGAAAAATAAGATTAGGTGATTTTAAACGTGATATTTCAGTGTCAGCATTATTTAGGGCTAGGTACTTTAATTTTAAATGTCAATCACTGGGAATTGTTCTTGTTCCAAGAAGTTAAAACAGTTTTTTTTAAGAATGAGACCACTGGTTTATTGAGTTATGACTTATCTGCCACTGACGCCTCCGAAGACCTGAGCGTCCAATCGTCTTCTTTCTTCCAAACTCTTGCATCTTCCTTAATTTAGAATTCGAAAAGTATGTAATTATGGGAGCCTAAAATTCCAGGTTGCCCACTGTTCATACCACGGCACATACAAACATACTATTTATACTCGTGGTACACTGAAATTCAAATATTTCTACGATAAATTGTTTGTTTCATAAACACTATACTATGACTATTTTTTCGGTAGTTAAAATTTTTTAGCTTTCATGGGTTTTGTGTAATGGCAGGTCAAAGCCCAAATTTGCTTAAAACAGTTTTATACAAGAAACCAAAACCAACTGATTTGCTCAAACAAAACAATTCACACTGAAGAATAGTGCCATGAGTTACGTCAAGACATGTATAAAAACAATAAAAAATATTTTTTTATTTATAAAAAATTGCGAAGTTTCAGAAATTTTTAAAAATACAAAAAACTTCAATGCGAGATTTTTATACATGTCTTTACGTAGCCCGTGACAATGTTCTTCAGTATGAAATATTAAATTTACGTACGTTTCGTGTACAAAACCGGTTTATGAAAATGGGCTTTTACCCGTCACTAAACAAAAAAAATATATAAATGATAGAAAATTTTCACTGCTGTAAAAAAGTTACAATGTATGGCTATAAAACAAACTAAATATAAAAATCATTAAAACAATAAGACTTGCCTGAATTCCTTGGCTGGAATCCCGGATACTCCGCAACCAGCAGTACACGAAAACACTACGCCAGGTTCCTAAATTTATTAAGTGACAAGTAACTGTCAGATTTTAATCATTCAAGTTTTAAACGACAGACGAAAGCCTAGAATTAAATATTGAAAAGTGTTATTTGTGTGCTAAAGCGATATTATGTAATATTTTAGTAACACTTTTGAAAATCGTTTTTAAATTGGTTGGTTTCAATAGTAGTCCCATGAATTCTTATTTCCTAATTAAAATCTCGCAACCGAATATAGTTTGCAAGACAAAGTATACCTTTTTGTAGGGTTTTTATACGTATAGTTATAATTAGGCAGTTGAAACATTAAATAGTTCCTTTTTTTTCGTCGGAAATTGCATTTAACTAAAAAAATTATAGTTTGCGCTTTTAATCCAAAGTTCTACACGTAGCAAAATGAAAAACATGTCAAACCTAGAAAATAAAAATAACACACACAGTACAGACGCACGAAGTTGAACGTGTGTTAATTGATAGCAGCAACTACCAACGCAATTAAATATACGGCAGGTCGTCAGCGGCGCTAAATTTTTCTCAGCGGTTCTCGCCTACTCTTTATCCCCGCACGAGCCCGGAATCGCCCCGCGAACACACACTGCGCCGTGTAAACAAAGCTGCGGCGAAAAGACATGGCGCGAAGGCGTGGATTTCAACTACGGCTTTTGTACGCTTTGGTCTGTGATCAATCTATTGTCTGGGCGCGCACGTCTGCCAACTCAAGTTTATGGTCGCGGGAGCGAGGGAAATTGCGTCCCGAAGAGACGGTGGACGTGTCTGACGAGTGATGAACAGAATACATCACCGACTTGGGCGGGGATCGATCACCAGAAAACAAGGCAGTGTTCCGACATCGACCTTACACTACCAATCTACCCTGCCCATAGTAGGGAACTAATACTTATTTCTGCATTTTTAATTCTACAGGCGTAGTATTTACCGAATATAATTTTTCGCGTTTGAAGAGGGAAACAGATGAATGATAAGGGTCAAACTGCCAAGCTTCACTTCTGCACGTGACGCGCTAAACTGGCGTGCAGAATTTTTGTTGTAGTCATTTTTCCTGGAGGACTTTCGAGTAACGCCTGCGATTCTAAAATTTTGTTTTGGTACAGTCTGAAGTAAAAGTCAACGCATGCATCTCGTTTTGCACTTTACGAATTCAGTTGGTATTTTCGGAGTCACAGCAAGCCTTTTTTAGCCATTATGAGAGGCCCGAAAATCATGTTTCTAACAAAGCGTGCTGAATTTTTAAAATTACTGACGCGGAGTTTCAAATGTGTTATTTTTTCGTAGATAAACGTAACATTAAAAAATTAAGCAATTCAGCGTAAAAAGAATACTCGTGACAGGTTACAACACCGTCCATGTGCCAGGCGAGGACTTCTTTGAAGGGAATTGCTGGAAGGAAAATAGAGAATTGTTAAACTGCGCGTGGTTTCTTTCAGAGAGGCCATTGTGGTTACCTACGCCAAGTTACGTGGCCTGACAACAACATTGTAGCCGCAACTGCATTTATAAGGCGTTCGTGAGCATTTTATAAGTTTACACACACTTTAACGCCGGCTCGTAACAATAGGAAGATAATGAAAATACAAGCTTTACTTTAGGTCTTTGAAGTACTTATTAATTTGATAAATCATTAGTTTCCTAGAGTGAAACGGAACTTTATCTCAAATGTAAAAGGGGCCGCGGTAGCCGAATGGTCAGACCATTCGCCTCTCACAAATACGATCCGGATTCGATTCCCGGCGGGGTCGGTTCCCGGTTTTTCGTATGTGGGAATCGTGCCGCAAGATGCCGTTGGTCAGCGGGTTATCTAGGGGATCTCCCGTTTACCCCGCCCCTTCATTCCAGCACTGCTCCATACTCACCTCAAGTCACCGTGCTGAAGATGTTAAGCGCTGACCAAACAAAATATCTCTCTCTCTCACTCACGCACTCGAATGTAAAACTATCTGTATAAAACTACTTTTCACTCTAGGCAACTTCTGATTAGTCAAATCAGTAATATAAGAACTTCATAAGAAACATATAACACATGTTTACGAGCCGGCGTTCCGAGTGTGCGTGATCTTCAAGATGCCTCACAAACCTCTCGTGAGCGCAGCTGCAACTACCAATTTTGTCGTCTGGACACGTAACTTTATGCAGGTAGTGGCTACTCTAAAGGACACAATTTTCAGTTTGCAAATTTTTCTGTTTTCCGTGCACCAAATCCCTTTCAGCCCCACTGTAAAAATGGACCGGCGGCACCCTAGTTCAGCTTTTGGCTCGTCGTGGCATTTGATGTGAATTTCAAGGTCGTACTTATACCTCCGTCACTTCTGAGCCTCTTAACACGCAGACAGACTGCGCCCGTCGGCGTTAGTTATACTATTTTAATTGCGGAATATAAGTAGTGAAGTCAAAAAAACGCTGGCATTCTGTTTTCTGTTTTACGAATCCGGCCGATATTTTTTTTAGCTGCAGCGCTCTATAAAACCCGTTTTAGATAATTTTGAATGGCCCCAAAATAACGCTTCAAATAAACGTGCCGTATTTTTTAAAAATAATAGACGCATACTTTAAAGATTGAGTTCTTTTCACAGATAAACGTATTTTGAATAAGTTAAACAGTTTCTCGTATAAAGTAACAGGCGAGACAGAACAACGTTCATGCCTGGTACTAAGTCATCTTAATTGAGGATGTTCTATTACTTGTGTAATGGGCGTAACGCAGCTCGATCGAGACTGATCGCAATATGTCCAGTGCTCCTCAACTCCATAGATTTTGACAAACCACCACAGCAACAGGACTACATTAGATAGAGAACACAATGCATCATAATTTGTCTGGAGCAGCGACAGAAATTCAAATGTGGTCCGACCACGTCCCAGTGCAATTTAACACGTGACAGGTGTGTTATCAATCACATATAGTCGTCCGTCCACGGCGACTATACAGTATATTGATAATTTTCAGTGGAGAAATTGGAGAGATACACCCCCTCCTTATTTTCCCCCTCCCAATATTTTCCTGTTTCCTACAAAATACCTCTAAGAAATTTTTATTTCTCACGTCTTAACATTTATTTGAGCATCTATTATTTTCTCTTATCCGACTGACGCAACCGTCCGCAGTGTTTCACAGGTTTATTTGGAAGAGTAAAGTAACAATTTTATAGATTGCGACGTGTTCAAGTTTTATATGGAAGTTTACAACTTTTATCTGTATAAAAGAAGTTCCTGAAAACATTCTTACCGTCACATAATACTAAAACTACAAGCGGTTAAGATTCCACTACACCCCTGATGTATAATTCTTTGTTTTAAATCCGCAATATTTGTTTTAGAGTATAATTAAAAAATGTTTGTTTGACTAACAAATTTAAAGTAAGTATTCTTTAACACTTCTGCCCTAAATTTTCATTACTTAGTAAATACAATTTGTAAACAGTTTTAGAAAAAAATTAGTGTCCATTTTTTCTATCACTGTTTACAAATTACATTTAACGCATAAAACAAATTTAGTGCAAAAATGTTAAAGAACACACATAGTAAATTGGTTCTTCAAACATTTTTATTTATGCTCTATAACAAATATTATAGCTCTAAAACAAAGAATTCGTACATCAGGTGTAAAGTGGAATCTTAATGTTAGGAGTGCGTGGTACATAATTCAACGCTAAAAGTATTGATCTATAAATATAGGTTTCTTGAAGCCAATTTGCGAATATTAAACAATAGCAATCCTAGACAATAGTTTCAGGCAACGTTTCAAACAAAATTGTTTCCAGTGTTACGAACTTCTGAGGCACAATCTCTGACGCCGGAAACTCGTGCATTTAACTGCGGCGCAAGAGATCACGTGTAACGAGTTAGTAATTCTGGATAAATATTTACTCATAAAGTTGGCGAATATCATTAGCTATGATTGCTATTGAGTATTTTATTCATATTGGCTTCGAAAAAAGCGTAGAAATCAATTGATGTTCTCAGCTTTTATATATCTATCAACGTACTCTTAAAGATTATTGCGCAGTTAAAATACAAAACTACAAAATATCATAAAAGGTTGTTGGATTACTTTTTCTCTGTTAACATATTCGCAGCTTTCTCTGTTTCTGTATCTTTACTAAACTAGGTCAACTAATTTGCTAGAGTACACACTGGAGTTAATGAAGCCCTGAACAAACTATGTAAATATTTAATTGCTAAAGATGAAACCGGTCCCTTTCGCATACCGAAACCGACCTACCTGCCGTGTTTACTGCGGGCACCCGCCCAGCCTGTGTTTACAGCTACGTCGTCCAGCAAATGTTACCTAGGTCCGGGAGAAAGTGAGGTAGTTTCTCTCGGGAAGTCTGATTCTTACATTGCAAGTTCATTAGAAGAATTTCCGCCTCACTGCTTACGGATATTATCCAGAAATGGAAGGCAAAATATTTTGTGCCAGCACACCCTTGAAAACGCTGTAGTTTTTTGCAACACATAGGCCTACGATTGGTAGAGGTACGTCAATTTCGCTGATTCATCTGGCAGCAGCCTAGACATGTCAGTCCTATACACCCACTGGTCACAATCGATTATCTATTGGCTTATAAACGTAAAAGCAGGTAGCAAGAGATAGCACTTCGCATTATTTCCTTATTTACTACTGGCTTGCAGTAGTCAAACGCGTTTCGTAACAGCCGCCTGCAAGTCACAGACATGACAATGAAGTACACATAATTGGCATTCAACCTGACCTGGAATGTATCTGCGAAATTTACGTACCTCTAATGATTGGTGATACACTTCTGACGACACAACGTAGCTGTCTGCAGACTAACAACAGGCATCAAATATTACAATAACGGTATCCTTATTGGATCAGTCAAATATGGTAACAGCTGCAAGTACAAGCGAAAGCCAGTAATCTTCTGTTTTGCTTAACGTGTGTTGAAATCCAGCAAACAGTCAAGTTTGCCCCCGATCAACCAGCATCTCTTCGAATGTACTGTTTTTAGAAATATTCTAGTGTTATCGGGTACGCAGCACGGACAACTCAAATGGCTTAGAACCTTGCGAGCGGCAGATATAAAGGCAAGTTTACAAACTGCTGTGCCAAACAACATAATGTCGGGAAGTGGTACTACTGCATTCCACGTAGGCCTACTAGCTTGCATTTTTTCGTCGTGTTCAGTATATTGCGTAAAGGATTTTCTACACAATAGCACTAAAATAAATTTTTGTGCCTACACATCGCTATGTCAAGATAAAAATATCGTTTTAGCTAGCTATGACAAAAACTTATAGCGCAGTGCAGAAATTAAATCGTATTAAGGGCGTCACGTGCCACGCACTTCAAATTCGGTGCAGTGAGTTCGAAAATACTTTTTTTTTTTTTTTTTTTTTAAGAAAATATTTTTACGTTGTACCCATTGTGCCTAAGTACGAAAGAAAAACACACTTCGGGTAAGTACAGATTGTTATTTGACACGATGCTCATTAGTAGGGGCCGGAAAATTTCACCGATTCAATGACCTGCACGTTAGAATGCACTATCCTGTGCATACTCAAGCCGCGACCATTAGTCAACTAGATGCTACTCAGTGGAACAACAGACAATGAACGAATAGACGGGACTTGAGTGTGCATAGTACAATGGATTCTAGCCTGCCGGTCATTAAATCAGCGGAATTTTCCGGTCCCTACTCTTTACAAGCACTGTTTTAAGACTGTCGTACGTTGAAATGTACTAAGCGCACGTATGCGAAACTCGCGATAGAAACGCGCCCAGAAATTTCCTATAGAATTCCCACCAATAAAATCATATATGGTCACCACTTAAGAAGCCTATGTACGGAACGTAATTTCCCGTGTTTGATGGCGGAGACAGGCAATTACAACGTCCAGCTTGCCACACTTGACAGTAATCGCTTCAATTTCTATTCGCTGCGCGCCAAACATGCATGCAGTGCTCTCGTTTTACGCCTTTTTTAATGGGGCGTCAGCGGTGGCGGTTAGCCTACACTTTCATTTGCAGAAAGTTTGAAGTAAAGTTCAAGGCATGTTTCTAAAACTGTGTTTTACGAATCCGGGCGGTATTTTTGAACTCACGTCAGTCAAAAATAAATAAATTAATTAATTAAACCCCGTTTGATAAATTATTTTGGGATTCCCCAAAATTATATTTGTAATAAGCATGCTGTATTTTTAAAATGATAGAAACTTTGTTTCTAGAGTGGCTGGTTATTTTCGCAGATAAATGTTTTGCGAATAGGTTTAGCGGCATATTCAAGAAATTAGTACGTCTGCATGGGCAAAAAAAATTGTGGCAGTAATAATAAAATATTACTAGAGGCCCGGATATTTCGCGGGTTCAACGCCCAGCCGGCTAGACTCCACAGTCCTGTGTACACACTGTCCTCAGCTATATTTGTTCATTGGCTGCTGCTCCAGTGAGTGAGCATTTGAACATTTGACGATGTAGCGCAGGAGTCCGTGAGCGTTTTTACGCATGTCCGCCATTGGTTCGGAGTCCGCAAGGTCACGT
>PNEQ01025088.1:0-15735 GCA_003012365.1 Medauroidea extradentata | reverse complement strand
AACCTAAAACTACTTTTTGGGTATTTACGTAAGCAATATTTTGAAGTGAATATCAACTCTCTATCCCGAAGGGTTCGATAGATATCGATAGTTGATTGGAAACACATTTAAGGTCTTTTCAGCCCCTTAAAAGTTGAACTTCGAAAAATCCTTAAATTGGCTAATATGCATTTTTACAAGTGTCCTATTAAAGTAAAAAGCACGATGATAGGCCGTCGGGTTCTAGCTCTATCGACGTTTCTTCGGAAACACATTTCACCCCTTTTCACCCCCTTAGAGGTCGAATTTCGAAAAATCCCTTCTTAATGCTCGCCTACGACCTGAAGGGAACCCCCACAAAAAATTTCACGATTCTAGGTCCAGTGGTTTGGGCTGCAGTTTGATATGTCAGTCAGTCAGTCAGTCAGTCAATCAGTCACCTTTCATTTATATATATATATATATATATATATATATATATATATATATATATATATATATATATATATATATATATGTATGTATAGCGACTACTACAATAAAAATTCTTTAGCTATTATAGATTTTTTATATAATAGCGTGTCAAAGTCTAAATTTGGATATCAAACTGTTTTATGCATGAAAGAGACACGAGCTCACTTACCGAAATAAAATCACTTTCACTGAATAAAAGTGTCGCGCCCTACGTCAAGACCTTTGCCAAAATCATATCGAACTCATATTTTTAAAGAAATACTGAATTTGAAATTTTAAAAATTCATAATTTTCTTACATTAATTAAAATTACAAAATAAAATTCAGTGAGGTTTGTATACATCTCTTGACGTGTCCCGTGACATTATTTTTCATTGCGAATTATTTCGTTTCAATGGGCCAGTTGGTTTCCAATTCTGGCATAAAACTGTTGAATACAAATTTTGACTTTGACATGCCATATTACAAACACTACGAAAACTAAAGAAATATGTATTTGAGTAAAACATAGCCACAGTGAATATCCACAAAACTATCCACATTTCACACGATTACGAAAATTATTCAAACAATAAAATTTTTGGGTGAACCGCACCTCAAACAACACGTCGCTTCGGTTCGTTGACTGTCAGTCAAACAAGACTAACGGACAAACAGGTTACTTAAGGGCTTGTTTCCGAGTTTTTTTAAGACTGGTGCCAAAAACTCAAATATTTTTCACCAAAAGTTTTGAAACAATTTGAGTCAATGTGCAATCACACGATGGACAATACTGTGGACGCGTTTTTTTTAAATAATGTACCATTCGCCAGCCAAAAAAATAATTTCCTTCATTTTTGCTTATTTTCATGAAGAAAAACGTGGTACTTTGGGTAATGAAATCTATACAACCGTTCAGTATAATTCTAAAAAAAAAATTCAACTGCAAAGTATAACATATAAGTGTCAAAATTGTGCAGCGAAATTTTGATATGAGTATTAGGTAGCAATAAAAAAAATATTTTCGAAATCATTGCAAAACTCCGTAACAAGGCCTTAAATGCGCCTGTTGCCTGTTCATATACTTGATAAATATCATTCCTGGTGTCTCAAGAACTACGTTCGACCGCCACACATGTGTACAAGAGCCTTGAATAGTTCAATCCGCGTAGCCTTCCACGTGACCAGCAGCTAGAAAGTGGGAGAAATAACTGCAGTCACAATATTATGTGACTAAGAGGATCATTTATTAACAAAGTTTAAGTGTTTTTTATCAAATAACAAACGTTCATTATCAGTGTACTAAAGTTTAAGTAGTGACCCTATGATTTGACGGTGGAGATTGTGTATCATTGTTAGAACCAGTAGAGTATTGCGTTAACTTGTTCTAAAGATCACAGCTGCAGCAGTGTTTCATATTTAGCGATTGTATGTATTTAACTGTCTCGGAGTTCTACCCGCGAATCACAGATGTGTGATGGCTAGGGCCCGGTAGTTTTCGCGAAAAGATTTTTGCCCCACTTTGTTTCAGTGTCTTACGTGCACACCTGCAGTTCAACTCCATGGCTATTGACAGAGTGTTTTTGTGCAGAGTCGTTATTCATTTGACTGTGCCAATCAGTACACGGATAACTGTCGCACATCACGTCTGTGATTTGCGGGTTTAACCTCCACACGCTGGGTGTTACGGCATCCAATCACTGACCACAAAGCAGAGATGCAGGTGCGCACGTAAGGCACTGAAACAAAGTGCTGCAAAATTCTTTTCGCGAAAATTACCGGGCTCTAGTGATGGCACAGTAACCTTGATACAATTGGCACAGTCAAACGTTGAACGTCGCTGTGTGAAGAAACGCAACCAATAACCCTGGAACAGAGCTGCATTTGTGTTTGAGGCACTGAAAAAAGTTTGAAATATAATTATTAGAGATTATGATATATCGCAAAATTTTATTGTGCCAACATACCCTTGAAAACAGTGTAGTTTCTTGCAACATATATGATTGGGCGATATACGTTTGACACAACGTATCTGCAGGGTCCGGTAGTCTTCGCGAAAATATTTTTGCCCCACTTTGTTTCAGTGTCCTACGTGTACACCTGCAGCTGAACTTCATGGCTATTGGCAGAGTGTTTTTGTGCAGAGTCGTTATTCATTCGACTGTAACAATCAGTACATGGATAACTGTGACACATCACGTCTGTGATTAGCGTGTTTAACCTTCACACGCTGGGCGTTACGGCATCCAATCACTGACCACAAAGCAGAGACAGGTGCGCACGTAAGGCACTGAAACAAAGTGATGTAAAAATCTTTTCGCGAAAACTACCGGGCTCTACGTATCTGTCTGCAGACCAATAATAGGCATCAAATATTACAACATCGGAGTTCTTATCGGCTCAGTCTAATAGGGCAACAGCTCTAAGTACAAGTGAAATCCAGTAATCTGCTGGTAAGTTGAACGTGTGTTGAAACCCAGCAAACAGTCAAGTTTTTCCGCGGTAAACCGTCATATCTAATAATTTTTTCCACCAAACATCAGTGGTTCTAATCATAGTACACTGCACAATTCTCGATTGGTTTCTCATATATCTCAGTAGTAGGTTTTGTGACATGGCTGTGCGAGCTGCTGTTGTTCTGCAGTATTGTAGGACTTGGGGAAACAGAATTTTCAAAGTACGTGGTGTTCTGAATGTACTTGAAAGGTGTTACTAAAATTAAATTTCTTTTCGTGGAAGCGTGCATAGTGTATACGCATACAAGTTCAGAAAATAAACGGGAGTTTCTAAGCCGTTGAAATGCAACTAAACCGCTATATAGACATGTCATGGGGGCCTATGCTCGAGATTTCAGTCGCATGCGACTTCTAAACCGAGTGGAATTTTTTTAGAACATGGAGAAACATTATTTTTCACTTGTAACGTAAAATACTGAGAAACTGAACAATAAAACAATCTCCATGTTCTGAAAAAGACCACTCGGCTTCCAAATCGCATGCGACTGGGGGGGGGGGAGGCTATGCTAGAGATTTCAGTCGCATACGATTTGGAAGCCGAGTGGTTGTTTTCAGGACATGGAGAAAGGTTTTTTTTTTTTTTGTTTTAACTTAAAAGAATACATTGCCGATCGATAAAACAATCTCCAGATCCTGAAAAATACCACTTGGCTTCCAACACGCATGCGACTGAAAACAGGAGCATAATCCCCCTGAATGTTGAACTTTGTGCGTTCGAAACCTGGAAGTGCGGAAGCGATAAGGGCGACACATCACGCGTGTAGCTCATCAGTCTGGTCTCTAAGCGCAGATCATTCAACTGACGTGCAGTCTTGTAGCCGACAATTTACATCTCAGGTGATACTATCATTTCTGAGTCAAATTAAAGATAAGGTGTATCGAAAACTCCAAAACATTTTTAAATATTAAGTGCCAAGATTGTCATACCTAGGGTTCCCTGACTTTCGCGACAAGAATTTGTCCCCAGTTGGTTTTAGTGCCTAATGTACATATCTGCGGTTATGCTTCGTAGTCAGTGATTGGTAGAGACGTGCACATTTTCCGTTATTTTCCGGCGGCAGACTGAACTGCAAGTTACTGTGTACTCATCTGACTTGTGTTGTTGGTCGACAGTTTGTGAAGCGCGCCTCAAGGACTCGTTCAGCCAATTATATATGGTCAATTGTAAAATAGAGACCATCCCGTAACGCGGCCATGCAACAATACGAAGGCCTGCAGCCAATGACGTTATGGATGAGTTATGGTTGAGTACGGGTCAGTGGATTCAACCTACCACGAAATGATAACGCGAAATTGGCATGTCTCTAGTGGTTGGGTGTTTTAACTATATCACGTGTGTCGGGATTCTACCCGCAAATCACAGACGTGTGAGTTGCAATGATCTTATTGTGGTTGGCACAGTCAAACGGCATATGTCACTTCACAAAAACACGCTGCCAATAACCATGAAACACGGCTGCAGATGAACTCGTAAGGTACTAAATCAAACTAGGGCAATGTTATTTTCGCGAAAAGTTCGTGGCTCTACTAATCACGTGTATTGAGCGTGTTCATAAATATGTATTCCTCTAATCCTTCAGATATATGGAAAATGTACACCTATTTAATGACCTGCGACATTCTCGTTGTATCGCATAGACTGATAAATGTTTTAACATTAGTTTACAAGATATTTTCCTGCAAAAGTACGAATTTTTTACCGTGTGCCAATTAATTGCATTACGCGTATCATTGTCGCCCTTACCGAGCCAACGTCTTAGTAATGTAGACATTAGAACACTGACATACTTCACTTGTAACGCTATCGGGTTGTTTGAAAATTGCAGGGTTTCTTGACTACTTAAAATCGAAAATTAAAATGTCAAATACGTCTTATTTTAGCATACTTCGTCTGGTCACGTGATAATTCAGTTACTTAAAGATACGGATTAAAATATTTATCTAGGAATGTTGGGTAAATACGAAATTTCAAATAGAAAACATTTGTTTGGTATGTTAAATTTAACTGCCAAATTTCAACAGTGGATTATTTCCATCTGATTTATGCATTAAGTTCATTTCCTAATAATATTACTTAGGCACTAATGCATTACTGATGCCAATAATTTTTCAGGTACAAGAACAAGTGTTAGTTTTTAGTTATGTTTTCCAGCGTCTTCGTAACAACAACGGACAAGCAAAATACTTGTAATCTTCCGCGAAAACTATGAAACGCCGTTGTAAGCAGGCGCTCTTGACCTTGGAGGTGATTTTCATAGGTACATATTTGCTTTACGCTCGACGACGTCTCCATCAAGTTGAGCAAAGAAAAGAAAGGCCAATGCCAAGACTTGTTAGCATCGGGCCACGTCCAGGAACTGGAAGAACTAACACTTCCTGACCCGGAGGTCGTCTAGGTACACTGGATATATATATACCCGGAGCTCGTTCCCAGCAACCGTCAGTCGATACCCTTCCAGAGACTACTTCGAGGGTGGACCAGTGCAGCCAACTGCCGAGAACATGAACTGCGTGGTGTTTGTTGCGGCTGTGTTGGCGGCCCTGGTTGTCAACTCCCATCAAGCTGCTCTCAAACTACGTGAGTGTTCACAATTCAGAACTTTCACGATATTCGACTGAATTATGTCTCCAGAATTCTTTGTTGGCTATAAAAAAACTGACAAATCCTTTGGGATTGCTTATATTCTATTTTTGTGAGCGTTTTATATATATATATATATTTTTTTTTTCTTGTTCGTTTTTTGTTAATCGTCATTCAACACAGGTTTGATAAGCAAAAACATGAGCAATTGCATACGTCCACAAACAAATAAATTCTCGCAGAACTTTCACTAAAGAGCGTTCAAAAAGGAGGGAGGGAATATAATTTTATATTTGTATGAAACAGTGTTAGTTTAGTGGACGTTACATGGGAGGTCGTATTCCTGTTATAGAAAATCTAGCTCAGCCAGTTTTTTCCATAAAGATATTTCAAAGTAAAAATTGCCATGTTTTTAGTACATACACCCCGAAAACCAATCAACATAACGAAACGAATTAATTCACAGTGAAAGTACATGTCAGTGGCTAGGGCTCTACACATATAAAAACCCAATACAAAACAATTTTGTATTTTAAAAAATTCCCGAAAGAAGCAAAAAAATTAAAATTTCAGAATTGTTTTAAAAATACAATACATTTGAGGTCGTGTTCCAACTGGCAGTTTAGTAACTAATGACTAATCGTCAATAAAGTTTACTACGGATTAATTAAAACGCTGACGAGAATTTCACAGTTAGATTCCAAAATTATGGTCGCGGTGGCTGAGTGGTCAGACCGTTCGCCTCCACCAATGGCAACTGGAATCGATTACCGGCAAGGCTAGTCCCGGTGTTTTTGCCCGTGGGTAACATAGCGGACGTTGCTACTGTCAGGTGGATTTTCTAGGGGTATTCCCGTTTCCACCGCCTTGGCATTCTCTCATTTCATGATATCCCTCGCTCATCTCTGGTCCTCCATGCTAAGAGGTTGGCGAGGACTACCATACCAGATTGTGTTCAGAATTATGGCTGAAACAATATATTAAGGTAACGGAAGTCTATTTACCGGATTTTGTTTTTGCGAGTATAATTTTTGAGGCCTAAAAAGGAGCAGATATTATAAAACCGGTACATAGAAATTTTTAAAATGTTTTGTACTACGTATAGGGACCCCTGATTTTCGCGAAAAGAATTTTGCCCCGCTTTTTTCAGTGACTTACGTGCACACCTGCAATTCTGCTTCATAATCAGTGATTGGACGTCTTAGCTCTGACGTGTATAGGGGTTTTACTGACAAATCAAAGACTTGTGAAGTTATAGTAACGGTATTGTGATTGGCAAAGTTAAACGAGAGACCTCACTTCACAGACACGCTGCCAATAACCATGAAGTAGAACTGCAGATGTGCTCGTAATGCGTTAAGACAAAGTGGGGCAACATTCTTTTCGCGAAAATCAGGGGTCCATAACTATGTAGCCTAGTTTTTTCAATATTTGAATTTCTGTAATATTGGCTAGTTATCAACTTAGTTAAATTTTCGTAAAGTCGATAACTAGCCAAAATTACAAAAACATGTGTTTTAAAATTTAGGATACATAATACAAACAATTTCCAACATTTCTATGTAAGGATTTTGCGATCTCTTCTCCATTTCAGGATATAAAAAATAAAACTTACTAAAACAGCATAAATAGGGTCTCGTGACCTTAAAGTAGAATCCTTGCAGCAACACGTAGTCATTAAGAAATAATCGCAATGGTGTTTATGTTACAGTATGTATTAAAAACTAAAAACTTATTTAACTAATGCGTTATTTTTTTAGTATAATACGTCTGTTCGAGTGGCAATTAAGCTCTCTGTGAAAGGCAGGAATGAGGTTTGGGAAGCAGATTGTCTGACAGAATTGGTTATGTTGGCCTACTTTTCTACTTAAACATTTTACTTCGTAATATTTCATGTTCTTATACACAATATTTAAAAATCAAACCCTACAACAAATCTTTTGATTACGAACACGGATTTAAAAGTAATGTATAAAGTATCAGTAAATATGTATTTGAACGTCATCAATGGTAAACGTATTTGACTAAGACGACTCCAACAAAAAAAAAAAAAAACATAAAAGCTCAGCTTAAAAAATATATAAGTTATATAACTCTTGTGCATTGTCCCATAGCGAAAATAAACTAAACGTTTTGAATAAAATTAAATTATCAAATGAAATTATTAAATAAATTATTAAACAGGAAAATATTACTTGGTATCTAAGTTGAAATTGATATCTGATATCCCGTTTTGAATGGAAACATATGAGGAAAGGTTGTTTCTTAACAGAAAAATTACCCGCATCATAATTCAACAAAGTGGATAAAAACAATAATGTTACCGGAGAGTTTCTTCTGCGACTGTTTAGTTTCGCGCTAACTTTACGCATCCACTCGACCATACATCTAAGCTCAGGCCGTGCCTGGCAAATATTCAAGTTGTCTTTAGCAAATTTCCACGTATCCATCGCTCGTAACGTCACTCGTTGTGTATCAGCACTCTCGTAGTAACTAGAAAAGTACACGAACTTTACACTCTACTAAGATAAACTAAGATACTAACTCCTAAGCCATTCGTATGTGGTACTAAGGTATCTGCGAATACGTCCTGTATTACAATAAGTTAAAATTCTACTCATAAGTAAATTTTAAACTGCTGTATGTGTATACGGAAAGTATCAAATAGAATTTAACGGAATACCAGTTAACTGTTTACGTCTGTAACAATTTTTTTTGTAATACAAAGAGCTAGGTACAAAAGTTCTAAATTTTGAGAAACCTTTATGAACACATAAACATGCATACTTGATTGAGTGACTTTTGCAATTGGGTTTTAGATATATGACATGCACGGTAAACTCAGCATTTTTGAGGCATTGATTATTTAGTTCATATTACTAAATTGCCAATCAAGACTGAGTAACTTAAACAATAAATAGAGGTACGTAAATTTCGCAGATACATTCCAGGTCAGGTTGAACGCCAATTATGTATACTTCGTTGTTATGTCTGTGACTTGCTGGCGGCTGTTACGAAACGCGTTTGACTACTGCAAGCCAGTAGTAAATTAGGAAATAATGCGAAGTTTTATCGCTTGCTACCTGCTTGTACGGTTATAAGCCAATAAATAATCGATTGTGACCAGTGGGTGTATAGGACTGACAAGTCTAGGCTGCTGCCAGATGAATCCGCGAAATTGACGTACCTCTAACAATAAACCGTAGTGTATATATTTTACCATATTGTTAAAATATGACATTTAAAAGTGATCACTCGACTATAAACTGTCTTCAGATGACAATATTGTGTTTTGTTAAAATCTTAAGCCTACGTAAAATGAAGCCTATGATACATGAGTGTTATAATCGTACTGTTCCGTGGGCATTGCACGCCACATAATTTGAGCACAATTATTTTATGAGAAAATAATTTAATGGTTATTGCATTAAAATTCGTCTAAAAACACTACGTAAGCAATTTTGGTATTTAGTTTCAGAACATTAATAATAAAAATAAGTACGAAATTAATTAATGTTTCTTTTTTTTCAGCTGGATATATTAAGCCCTGCTCGAGGACTGACCCGAACTTCAACGCCTGTGCTTTGAAAAGTGGCATTGCTGCTTTGCCTTCAATCTTGAGAGGTAAACTACGCTGTTCCTAAGTTGTATCAAACACTTAACCCATCATATTTTCAGCAAATGCTTCGGCAATGTTAGCTTTGCATTTGCGAGCTGAGAACTGCAGTTATCATCGCTAAGTCTACACAGTGAACGATTGAAGTTGTTAGATTTGGGGTAAAGAAATCTTGCTTCATAACAAATAAGATATAAAATACCATTTGTTTGCTTTTGTTAACATTTTCCATTAAAAAGGTTTATTTGAGACACATTTTTTATCCTAGTGATCGATTTAAGTTACTTATAACTTTACCATTTCGGTTTAAAACAAAAAAAATAGCATTTGGTCGACCTATGTAATTCATTAATAAGTGCATTTTAAAGAAATATTTGCAAGATTGCAGTTACTGCCAAAATTAAAAAAAAAAAAGTACTTTACAGCTATCGTACACTTTACATTGCGCAATTATAGTTAATATTTCGCTACGTAAACAAAAATTTAATAACTAATTTTGGTGAAAATATTTCTTTCCCTTAGTCTTTGTCTTCGTAGAAGATTGTCACAATCCCAAAAATCCTGGCATAGTTTATTCATAGTGAAATTAGATCGTTTGAATTCTTGCAATTTTTTTCCCTTTTCAGCAAATTTGCATGTTTTCGGCAATAGTATTTAACCATTTTAGAATCATGGAACTTCTGAATTTAATTTGGCCTACAATTATTTATGATGTTTCATTCTTCAACAAGGCATATGTAATAGTTTATTACAGTGGACAGCAGACATTGCTCGACCACTATTGCTTATGCTATACTTGTGACAATCCGCAAATTACTTTCTTCCTCCGGTAGGCTACTAGTCAATAACTAATAAAAGTAGTGTAGTTGTGGCAACTTTGTAACTCCGTGTCAGACGGGAAATTTTGGTAAATCGCATTCAATGAAAGTTGCAGTGAAATTTTAGTAGTTCGAAGATGGCAGGTCTTGATAACCATTAAATAAGTATGACTGCAATAACTTCAAGCAAAAATATTAAAACATTAATTATTATTTGCGTGTGTTAAGGGAAATATATACAGGCTATAATACGCTGCAAAAAATATTCCCCTTTTAGATTAGTTTCCCCCCTTTCTTCTGATGCGAAAAAAATCCTAGCTACTGCCCTGCATATTATAGTCTGTTCACATTAACCTGAGCACGCTCCAATATTTATAACATTCAAAAGCTCTATTTTATTGAGGCCAAATACATTAAGTTTTGAGATTGACGAAACGTTTATACTGGTATTTACTTTCAGGGATGTTATCATGTTATAAATTGTAAAGGTGATTGTTAAACGGCTGAAAGAAAAATTCAAGCAGTGCTCACTTTACCGTGAACAGACTTTACTCCAGAGTAAGGCTACATAGTGTGACGCTGTGTGTGCAGGAGACACGACCCTGCACATCCCTGTGCTGGACCCTCTCCAGCTGGACCGCATTGACGTGAGGCAGGGCTCAGGGCCCGTCAGGGTCGACCTGGCTCTCACTGGGGTCGCCGTCAAGGGTCTCACCAACGCCGACCTCAAGGCCGTCAAGTAAGTCACCCTCCAACTTACCCGGTCCGAAGGGTCACGACATTTTTGTGAAAATAATTGAAGGCCTTTGTGGAAGAAGAGGGCGTCTCACATTCGTAAACTTCTGAGGAAGTAGCAATAAAAAATTATTTATATTAATGATTCGTGCTGATTTGAATACTTACGTTACGGAAATACTACAAGTATTTAGACGTTCAAACATGCATTGAAACACTTCCTTCTAAATTAAATTTCATTGCGTGTTTATGAGAAGTTTACAAATGTGACATGCCCCCTTCTTCCACCAAAGCCTTCAATTTTGCTCCAGTTTGTTTCGTTGCCTTACATCTGCAGTTCTGCTTCATGGTCAGTGATTGGATGTTTTATCTCTCACGTGACTTAAAGTTCAACCCGCAAATCACAGACGTGAGGTATCGCAGTAACCTTGCTGTGATTGGCTCAGTCAAAAGAGAGACATCACTTCACAAACACACGCTGCCAACAACCATGAAGCACAGCTGCACTGAAACAAACTGGGACTAATCTACTTCCGCGAAAATTTCGAGGCCCTATGCTTTTCGTCATTTTATTATTAAAGACCTGAAACATTCGCGTTTTCTCTTAGGCGCAAAGCTATAGTTCTAGCAACTAGGTCTGTTTCACGTTCATAATTGGCCGTTGGCTTACTCGATACTTCCTGTAAGTAGCTGAGTCTATAATAAAACTGTCACTGAATACAGGCTCATTTGACTGTGTCAGCGAGCAGCTAATAAACACCTGCTATCACATTCAGTACACAAATATTCTTAGAAGCTAGCCTACAGCTCAATGAACCCGCGAAATTTTCAGGCCTCGATCAATTATCAGAGATGGGGAAATTTCTCAAATTCAATGAACTGCTTCTTAGAATAAAATATCCTGTGCATACTAAAGTCCCGTCTATTAGTTCATTGTCTGCTGTTCCACTGAGTAGCAGCTAGCTGACTAATAGTCGGGGCTGGAGTATGCATAGGATATTTTATTCTAACAAGCAGGTCATTGAATTCGCGAGATTTCACCATCTCTACCAATTATACGTTGATTGTTGAGTACAGGTCTGGACTGGCTAATTTGATTAAGGGTACTGGTACACGAGAAACAAAGATATTGTTAAACTTCAGATGTTGCCTGGTAAAGTTGCCAATTTAGCTATAGGGTTGGACTTACATCGCTGGACAACATAATTAGTAACAGAAACCGCATTTTCTAGGGTTTTGGACGATCTTAGTAGTCCACACACACTCTCAAACCCAGATAGAGAACACGTGGTTTGGCACCCCGTAGTCAACGAAGAAGAGATGGAAAATGAAACATTTGCTTCGTGACTTGTGGTTCTTAAATTGCAGATATGACCTATCATGAGTCAAAAAAAATTTTAATGGAAAATTTTAACTTTCTAACAAAATAATTTTATAGTTACTTTAAATCTTCTTAGCAACATCATTCCTAATTTGTTAATTCCGTATACACATTATTTTTAACAACTTTTAAGTGAAATTTTGCTTTGGTAATGATATTTAACAAACAGTATTTCAAAGAATCAATTTTTGCAAAGTAAAGCTGTCAAAATACAGTACAATTTGCCTTTAATTTATCGTCAAGTGTACAATGGAATAAAACGTCATATTTGCCTTATTAGTAATTTAAATGTAAACTATTTTTTTTACAGTTTCGACTTGAACAAAAAGACCATGGAAGTAGACTTCATACTGAAGAAACAGGCGGTAATCGACTCAAAGTACAAGATTGATGGCCAGGTCCTCATCCTGCCAATCAAGGGAGATGGAGACTTCCACCTTTTGCTTGGTAAATCATATATTCAAATTAAATATAAGGACTAAAGTTTGCCTATCATGTTCAGCAAGGAAATTATACAGAATCGTAACCAACTATATAACAAGTTATATGATGTAAGAAACGAAGAACAAATTATTTGTTTAGATTCATATAAAAAGCTAATGTAAGTAGATGTAATTGACAGCTACGAACTCACGTTAATTCCACCTACAAGTTTACTGCCTTAAGTAGAAACGTACCTGTAATATAAAAACTAGCAACTGTAACATTCCAGTGATGACTAGTATATGTCAATATGAATGAAACTAATCCATAATGATAAAATTAGACATACTTCTTTCGGGCTTATATCTCAAACATAACATGTGGTGTGTTTTTCAACAGGAAGAAGTTTAGAGACATTCCGTTTTTTTTCAACCTTCACAAAAAATGACAAAGTAACAGCGTTTTTCTGAATTTTAAGTGAATTTTTTGCGGCAGTAATTTCGTTCTTTGAGGCAATTTCTTGAATTAATTAAGTGTTTTGAACTATGTGGTACAATGCATTAATTTTAAATTAACTTGCAAAATTAACGCTTTTGAACTTGTAAATAACTTCAATGACTGGGATTTACTAAAAATTAACAAATTTATTGCTGAGTGATATTATCCAAATTTCTAATACTCTGTTTACCAAAGTTTGTATAAATAAAATACTATTAAATTTTTGCGACATTTCGGGTTCAACACCAACGCCATTACCTCTAGTTTCCAAGCAGGCACTCAGAAAATAATCTCGTTAGTTTCATGATTAGTAAAGCAAATAGTAAAGCAATTAAATTTTAAAAGATGGTTCTGTATGGAAATGTTTTTTTATAGATGACCTGGAGGGCAAGTTCAAGGCTAACTTCGACATTATCAAGAAAGACGATGGCCAAGATTATGTCAAGATCCTTGACAACAGCTTCGACTTTAAGATCTCCAAAGCAGTATTCGATCTGAAGAACCTCTTCAACGGCGACAAAGTCCTTGGTAAGTTTTGGATGCATTAGTTTAAAACGAGAATGCTTAATTTTCCTCTTTGAAATAATTTAACACATTTTCAAAATTAAATTTAAATTATTAAGCATGGACATAACTTGCTAATTTTTGAAGCCGTTTCTGACTAATATCAAGTAATTATTTTTATTGAAGTGACGCGAACAGTCTTAAAAGTTGTGTCGCTGGTGACGAAAATAATTTACACTTTTCAAAATTGTTGTTTTCGTGGGTTATAGGAACTGTAAAATTTATATTCATTAATAATAATGTAAAAATAAACGTTTAAAACCCAAGTGAATCAAGATATTGATACGGTTAAGGTTTTAACATTACATGAAGTCTTTTTAAAACAAGTGACATGATAGTCCGAGGAGGAGAAATGTAATAAATGCTCTCTCTTCGCGTTCAAGACTGGTTGCTGTGTTTGTATCTTCACCTTCAACCATGCAGAAGACAATGGCGAACCACTGCAGTATGATCCTCTCCTAATAGCATTGGTGTCCTTCTGAGCTTATATTTACAGTGTAAGTGTAGAAAAATAATTAGTCACGTTTGTGATTAACTAGGGACTCTGTTTTTTCGCGAAAAGTATTTTGCCCCAGTTTGTTTCAGTGCCTTACGTAGACATCTGCAGTTGTGCTTCATGGTTATTGGCAGTGTGTCTGTGTGAAGAGCCGTATCTCATTTGACTGAGACAATTACAATAACTTTCCTGCAACACCACACGTCTGTGATTTGCCGGTAGAATACCAAGGCTCGTGACAGTTACAAGGTCCAATCACTGACCACGAAGCGAAACTGCAGATGTACACGTGAGTCACTGAAACAAAGTGAGGCGAAATTCTTTTCGCGAAAAACAAGGGTCCCTATGAATAACCGTTGAACACCCAGCCTCGTCGTCAGTGAGGGATAGCTCGGTTGTGAATGAACAGTGGACCCTAGTGATGAATGTCGTATCTGAAGGCTGTAATGTGTGTATGTTTGCAGGAGAGACCATGAACACATTCCTCAACGAGAACTGGAGGGACGTGTACACGGAAATCAAGCCCGCGGTGTCCGAGGTGGTGCGGGTTGTCATCGTCAGGATACTCGACGAGGTCATGAACGTCGTCCCATACGACGAGCTCCTCACAGCTTGATCGCCTACCCCCCTTCCTCTCCCCTTCACTCTAGACTTGAATCAATGAGGACATGAGCCACTTCAACAAAATTCCTGTCTTTCCAGTCTAAACTGAGCAACCAAAGCTAGCAAAACAGTAGTGTTTGTTTCAAAGACAAGATTCTGCAGATTTAAAATTGAGTTCCACTTATTCTCAGTGAACTTCGCCTGCCTGTTTAACTGTTTCTTTCCTTGGTGAGTTCTACATGTCCATTAGAAAAAAACAGATTATTTAACGGGAATTTCAGTGACTGACATTTCACAGCTTGTAACCACTGATTCGGGTTTTAGAGTGTTCCCCCTACCCCCTCCCCTAATCTCTATTTATTTCTGAATAAATAAATTATGGTAATTTACAATGTCTTGTTTTTTCTCAACTTTCCGCAACTAGGCGTGAGTTTCATGAATTTATTCCAGGTCATGTTGAACATCATTAACTTGACAATTACTGTGACCTTCCGGGATTGGGCGACGGGCGAAGTGTCTCGCCTTTAATGCCGTGATTTCTCTTTTATACTGATTTTACGGTAATTATTTTTAATGCCTCAATGAGAGTAGATGCCTTCGAACAGTCGCAAATGTTGTTAGATACCTTTACAGAACAACAGACACACACACACACACACACACATATATATATATATATATATATATATATATATATATATATATATATATATATATATAATTACTAGCAGATGTTGCCGTGTCCAGACAACATACAATTACGAAACAATTGCGTACATGAAAAAAATTACTTCAGTTCATCATACGCCCCCACTGCAAATATAATTCAAATATCAAGTTTTTACTTTGTCGACTAATATTCCAAGCCCAGGAACTATCCCTAACAGCACGGCAACGTTGCCTGCACGTTGCCTGCACGTTACACTGTAACATTGTGACGTTGCTACAACGTGCTGTGATGTGCCAGAAATGTGCAGAATAGGTGCAGGCAACGTGCCAATGTCTCGTGCAGGCAACGTTGCAATGTGACGTTGCCAGCACATTAATAGCACACATCCTGCACGTTGCTACA
>PNEQ01025087.1:0-15736 GCA_003012365.1 Medauroidea extradentata | reverse complement strand
AATTCGGCGCTATTTTCGAAACGTGTTACAAGTAGCTGTGTTGTTTCGAGAAGTTGGCTTTCCAGTTTTGAATCAGACATCCGCTATATAATAAAAACTGTATTCAGTTTCATCTGGCAGTTGTAAAAAATAAAATTGCTATTTGTATTGCTATTTTTAGTAACGTTTTGTGGGTTATGTTACTACTTGTTATGAATATGACTATATCAACTCGTAAAACTAATACAATTAATTTAAGAATGGAGATTCTGTTTCCTGTAAAACTACCTGTTATGTGACGTATGAAATGAGCTGCATAAAGGTTATAGGACGAATTTTTTATTTTTTTTTCTAATTCGTAATTCATGCAAAATACTGTACACATTTGCTATAATAGGTGCTTTAACAGGACGTTCATCATCGGATTCGTCACCTGCATCTACCTTTTCCTGCATTAAAATATCTCGCAATATTTACGTTGACTGCCATGTCACTAACACAGAAAATAAACAAAACAATTCACACTCAACTACACCTAGGCGTCCAGACGGACATTCTGCTCCTTTTGTCTCTGACCTTCTAAACCCACTACATCCAAGTACACCTCTGGATGTAGAAGTTGTAAAAGGTGCAACCCGCCTGAACAAAGCTAAGTATATAGCTTCCAACTTTGCCGCACGCAGCACTGTTTCATAACGTTCGAATCTATCCACTCTAAATTCCCAAACACTAGATATTTAAAAGCTTCGTTTAGGACATGGCTAGGAACGTAATGGAATTCTTCGTTTGTTGGCCAGACTGTCTGCACTACACCTCAACGTAGCAGCAGTTCGCGAGAGGAATCGGTTATCGGCACAACAATCTACGCACGTATCGGGTAACACACTGCTTGCTCTTGGACTCGCAATGGAAGAAGTGTCTAACGAACATACACGAAAATCTACAAATGTTAACCTAGTTGGCTGGATTGCCCTTATCGTACCCGAAAGCCTTAAGGCTGTGATTTATTAACGTAATGTATGAAAGTTGTAATACAAACTAATTATTTTGTGTTAATGTCAAGAAACAAGATATTGTGTCATTGGAATAGATTACGAATTTATGTATATTTTTGTGCCAAATATTTTAGTTGAAAGAAAAAAGTTATGGCTGATAAGTATGCAATCTAAATTACGACCGACTCTTACGTTGTAAACAGATGTGGATGAGTAAAACAATAATAATAATATTTATAAATCAATTTACATATCCCTTTATTTACTGATATTTTAGTTTTAAATCTACAGTCCGCACCAAAAAAAAAAAAACGTAATAGAGGGAGCATAACGATGAAAACAACAAACAATACGTGATTAAAGAATTAAATCTTATCTACATATGAAATACAACTTCTATTAGACTAAGTATAGACCTAACAACATGGTAAATAATTAATGAAACATCAATAAATGTTTATATATATATATATATATATATATATATATATATATATATATATATATATATATATATATATATATATATATATATATATATATATATATATATATATATATATATAAACAAACAGACTCGAACAGGTAGCGTCAGTTCTATTAACTTGACGACATTGCCAACCAACAATGCCCGAGTTGGTGAAGTACGTGACAAATTAATTCCTCACTGCGAATCCTTCATATTGGCATAGCCAGCAGCTCTTGCAAAATTACTTAGATTGTCGTTTGGAGGCTCTTCTGTAGGGTCTAATTCGTAGCTCGCGGTTTCATATTTCGAAAGGTATGCGTCTCTCAGCATGTTGTACAGACAACAGCAAACAATGATTACATTATCAACAATTTCAGGAAGTAAGTTGATAGGAGTATAAAAAATGCGGAAAACTTGAGAGAGTAAACCAAATGCGTTCTCAGAAGTTCGGCGAGCACGACTCAATCTGTAATTGAACACAGCTTTTCTTTTTTCAGCAATCGCAGTCTTACGCGGCGGATATGGTTTCATCATATTTGGATGTAACCGGAAAGCATCGTCTCCCACAAATACATAGGGTAGCACAAGGTCTGAATTTGGTAGCTCGTTTGGTTGTGGCATTACAGTACTAGCATTAAAGTTTTTACCTAAATAAGACCTTTCAAAAATACAGCTGTACCCCCTCTTTTCCATATGAACCAACGTCGATATACATAACCTTACAATTTGCGTCAACGACAGCTAGCAGAACGACTGAAAATAATCCTTTATAGTTGAAGTAGAGGGAGGCGGATTTTTGTGGGCACAAAATCAGAATGTGTTTTCCATCAATGGCACCTGCGCAGTTTGGAAAATTCCATTTATTGTAAAATTCTTCTGCTTTTTGTTCCAAATCTGTGAGAGACCACGGTGGCAAGAATATTGGTAGGCCCTACCAATTTTTTTTGAGTGCTGCTAAAGTGGTTTTCACTATATTGCTTAATTCGGACACTGATATTCGGAACTGAAACTGTAACGAGTGTTAAGACTCGCCAGTAGCCAGGAACCTGTAAAAGAACATTTATATTAAGAATATGAGAAATATATATTTGTTTAGTTTAAGCATTGTACCTTTACTTTTTTTTTATTTCAGCCAAACGAAACATAATTTAAAATATTTTTGTTACAGTTGCGAATTGTAAAAAAAGGTGGAAGAACATAAAGGACACATACGATAGAAGGAACCGGGAGGCCAAAACTGGATCTGAGGCAACTCCTGCAAAACGAGGGAAGAAGTGGGCATTAGAAGAGAGACTAGTGTTTCTTCAGTCGACTGAACATCACCGAATGCAAGTTTATTTTAGTATTCTTCTGAAAATAATTAAAATGCAAATACTTATATCAAGCAAATCGTTTATACTATTTTTTTGTAAACATGTTTACTATTTTTCTTCAAGTTTAACTTAGTGGAATTAAAATAATTCTCCTCATTTCATTGTCAAACCTACGTATACGTACAATTATTGTTCATATTAATTCTGTAACAATTTATTTTTGTCTGCAGGAGCTTCTCGAGCATAAGTGACAACAATGTTGAAAATGTCACTGACCGAGCTGATGAGATGGACACCACGAACCACACCTCGGAAACATGTTCAATAGAAAACTTAGTTCCTTTGCAAGTTTCCAATCAACAGGAAACGAAGATTACATTCGATCAACCAAGAAAAATCCCTAAGAAAACAAACTATAGAGATAAAATTTTGGTAAGCACGAAAAAAGAACAGAAGAGAGAAATATCTTTTAAAAAACTTGGTTTCTAAAGAAGATGAAGACGGTGAAATTGACTTATTCTTCAAAAGCATTGCAAAGTCAGTGAAAAAATTGCGGCCAGAATTACAACAGCGTGCAAAGCTCCAAACATTAAACACAGTTAGTGAACTTGAAATTCATACGTGGAATTAATCTTCAGGAAAGGCTCCATCGCCTGCAAATTATCATCAGTTTTCTATTTCTTCTCATGCTACGTCTTCAGGCAGCAATTCTGTGAAACTTATGTACCGTCTCCTTATCCAATGGAGAAGAATCAACTCATATTCATTCATCGCCTGCTGACTGTGGTTTTGCTACATTACAGATTTATTCACCGCAACCTGCTGCCACACCTGAAAACATTTCTACTTCCGGGTCTCATAATACAGAATACTAGCCGCCTTTCAAAACATTATAATAATTACATTTTTTTGTAACGAATTTTTCAACTAGTGAACTGAATAGACCTGTAGGCTCCTTTCACACGGGAGATTTGTCTACCGGCGACAGCTGATACTTACGAAAGAATGGTAGCGTTCACACGGTAGAAAGTCGCCATCGTGTAGCCGGAAGACAAGATATCAGTCACCCAGTATCTGCTGTCGCGGAGAGACTGCAAGACTCGCGAGCTACTGCTGGGGCATTCAGTTGTATTGTTGCTTTCACACGGCAGACTTGTTTCTGATGGCGTCCGGTGAAATGTTTTTCGATACCGAGAAGTTTATTCAAGAAATTCGGCAGCGACCCATAATATGGAACATTTCTTCAGTGGATTATTTAAATAAAACCAAGAAGCAAGATGCGTGGCCAGAAGTGTGCCGTGAGTTTCATCAAGGATTTGATGCCTTAGAAAACAACAGTAAAAATGAAATAGGTATGTAGAAATGCTGTCGTTATTATCATTAGGTATTTTAAAGTTTATTAATATGGTTTACACAGTATTAGCATAAGTAGGATTATATGCGTCGCATTACAACAAAATTGAGTATAGTAATATTGAAATTAATTGGAACCTAGGGTCTATACGAAATATTCTGAAAAACATAAACACACGCTGGTTTGGCATAACGGAACTTTACAACATTATCTATTAAACCTGTATAAAAAGAATAGAAAAAGTCCAGCTCAGTAGTTATACTGATCGCATTATGCATGAACAATGTTGACATATTTTTTCATAATGTGTTGATTTTTAATTAGCAATACAAACACACACAGGTATATACTGCCTCTCTCTCTCTCTCTCTCTCTCTCTCTCTCTCTCTCTCTCTCTCTCTATATATATATATATATATATATGCTGTAAAAATGTATCTTTACTATCCTAAAATATTTAGGGTACATATCCCTTACATAAAAACACAACTGTCCTGTAAAAATGTTTACAAATTCAATAATATAAGTAAATTGTTTATTGTAAATAAAAAATTAAAATTAAGCTTGAAGTCGATTTAACTGAAGTTTGGAATAAACTACTTTCTATTACTGAATTTTTAAATCATTTTCTGAGACCTATCCAATAAAATTAAGCAGAAGCTTGAAGTATATTTCAATACAATATACTTTTATGTTCCCGTATTGTTCGAGGATAAATCCTTAAATTCCTCCCGAAGTACCGTTTTTCAGCCCCATGTTCATATTAACCTTTTTTTATATTTTTATGTAAGGAACACGTCACCAAAATATTTGACACCAATTTCAAACGTTCTATATAACCTAATCCAAATATTTACTTACTCAGTAGCCTGGCAAATCGACAACATCATTTAGATATTTAAAAGGAAATTGAACGAATAACTTTACACAGTATAAATGTTTACAATGAAAGTAAAAAATGAGTTCTTATTGAAAGAACGAATGAAGTGTTTCTGAACGTTCTGTAGGTTGTTTTACAGGCAGTAATCTTAAATGAAAATTCACTAGTAGAAGAGAAATAATCACCAAAGGTGTCCCGTATTTGCATAGGACTTTTTCCGGCGTTTGTTTGATCAAGCTGGTCAATATATTCGAATCCTTCATAAGTGAACGTATCTTCGATACAAAACCCATCTCTATCCCGTACAAAGTAATGCAGAATGGTACAGGCTTTTAACAATGTTCTCAGCAAACCCAGCAGATACATTGAGTGGTCTGTGGAAAATTCCACCACTTATTTGTTAGAAGTCCAAAGGAACATTCCACACATCTTCTAGCTCTAGAAAGTCGGTAGTTATATACTCGTTACCTCTGTGTCACATGTTTACCACCGTATGGTCTCATGATGTGTGTAGATAGACCAAATGCTTCATCACCTATGAAAACGAAAGGGACTTTGTTGGTAAATTCCCCTGGCAGTGAACGAGGTGTAGGAATATGAAGTCAGTTTGCTGACAACTTCTGCTTGAAAACACTATTATTAAAAATTGAAGCATCTGAATTCTTACCAAATGCTCCAATGTCAACAAATATGAATTTATAGTTTGCACTACACACTGCAAGTAAAATAATTGAAAAAAATAAATTATAATTGTAAAACAGTGATCCACTGTCGGAAGGATTCACATGCCTTATATGTTTTCCATCTATGCAGCCTAGGCAGTTCGGAAAGTTGGCAAGACGTTCTAACTGTTCTGAGATTCGTATCCAATCTTCGGTTGTGGGTACAGGCAAGCACGTTGCTTTCAGCTCTACCAATATTGTTTCACATACTTCGTTGATCATCTTGCTGAGTGTGGAAATTCCTATTCTGATTGTGTAGAACAGATCAGACGAGTGTGCAGCCTGTAGCAAGATACCTGAAAACAAGATTGCATTGCTGTAATTCTTTTATGCATTTATACTAATTAGTCTACCTTTAGAAGCTACCCAATTTCATATACAATTTATATGACAATATATTGTTGTTGTAGTGTCAATTCATGTGAGGTGATATATATAAGGCCTGGGGGGGGGGGGCGGTTCCCGAAAATTGCAACGGCTTTAATAATTTTTGTACTGGTTCACGATATGGTTATTTTTGTAGACAAACATTGCGACTACATTTTTTGTAGCAATGAAAACATTTTAGCTTTCGTAGTTATTTGCATAGTAACATATCAATGCCCACATTTATATAGAACTGTTTCGTGGAATAAAGGAAAACTAAGCGACTTACAGTAATGTAATAACTAACACTGAAGAGCAGTGTTGTGGGCTCCTTGCGTTTTCTATTAAAAATCAACATTGAAATGTTTTGTATTTTTTTAATACACAAACTTGGCAACTTTATATTTAAAATTCAGGATTTTTTTTAAAATTACGATAACATTTAGCGAGTGGCACTGTTCTCAGTATTAATTTTTAATTTCTTAATGTCAGTAGATTTTCCTCTACTGCACAAGACCGTTTTATACAAATTTAAACTTTTATATGCAATCATACAAAATCTATGAAAGCTAAGTTTTCACATTGATGCAAACAAATTGGCATTATGTTTGTCTAAAAAACAAACCACATTACGTACGAATATAAAAATTATCAGAACTATAAAAATTAGAAACACATACGATAAAATATATATTATGTTATATTAAGTGCAATATTATTTGCATTGGAATAGAAATATGGTTAGGAAGAGAGCGCGCACGCACACACATACATACATACACCTATATATACATACATTTGGACAGCATGAAAAGGTGGCTCATATTGTTTCAGAAAACACAATAGTTTCTAACTTTAAAATTTGTACAACTCACATTAAATATTTACAGGTGCTGCACCCCAGAAGAAATGGAAAAACCTGAGGAATTGTTTTGCAAGAGAGTTGAGAGCGAAAAAAACTCAGACTTCTGGGTCTGCGCCAAGTAATCGTAAAAAATACAAATATTTCGATGACCTGTCATTTTTGCAACCAAATTTTCAAGAGAGGTCAGTACCCGCATAAGACGCATCATATTATTTCTGTAACGTTATTATTTGACAAATTAACAATATTCACTATTTCACAGGACTATTTCCAACTTGGAGGGCGAAGAAGAAACTGTGCGTAGTCGAATGCGTCGTGCACAGCCAGAGAATACTGGAGAGGCACGTGCTAGTAGCAATACAGCTAAGAAGAGGAAAACGGTGGACTTGGATTTTCATAAATTATGTGATGTGCTCCACAGAAGCATCGAGCAACGTTCTGTCGCTCAAGCAGAAACAGATGACGAAGACAAACTGTTTTGCTGTCATTGGTAAAATAATATATATAGAAGACATTCCATCCAACCATAAATTGACGGTTAAATGTGAAATTATGTCAGTTATTGCTGAGTATAAAACTAACACCTCCACAATGTCCACAACTATTCCTAACCTAAACCTACAAGCTCATGGCTACCAACCCTATGTAACGCCAGTACCAACTCCTGACCCTCAGCTGCCCCTTCCACCGTTACAACAATGGTCAACGACTTATATTCCCCATCACCTTCATCCTACACATCAAGCACTGTTAGCTCGTACTAAGTATGTGCATAGCCAAATGGTTACAAGATTTTCTTCACGTAAAGCAATTATCTGTATAAAATTATAAATACAATTTAACATTTATTTTATGCTTACCTGAGTGTTACTGCTAATCTTTCCTCGACACATATCAACTTCCTCATATTTGTGTCCTGTTTTTGCAGAGACAACCTCAATCTCTCACACAACTCATCACACGATTCGATCGACATTCTGAAATAATTGAAAATTTTTTTCTCTGTCTCGATGCACATCATCATAGAGAATCCAAAATAACCCTCTCTTTTGTCTATCGCAAACGATTGGATGTATCCAACATTTTCTCTTCCTTCTCCTCGTCTTTTTCAAAAACGTCAGTAATGTCAGAACACCTACAACCTCTTCCACCCCTAACATTATACTAAAAGACAAACACTTCGCCTCTGATGTCTCTGGCGACTTGTCTGCCACAAGTCTTCCGGTAGTCTCCAGTGACTACAGTCGCCGACAGACAAGTCTCTCGTGTGAAAGGAGCCTAGGTCGGCGCAGTAGTCAGTCAGTCGAGTACTGTTCGCGCTCGGGCACACACATCTGGGGACAGCGGCGAGACGAGTGACGCGAATGTAATGTATTCTGACCCAGGGGCCTGACACTTTATAGGGCGCTTTGAATCACTAATTATTTTGGTCCAAGAGTCGTTGCACTGACACCAGATTAAAAAATACAAGTATTTAGAAAGTTTACACTAACGAAACGCGCTATATTTATATAATACATTTTAGTACGCTTACGTGTTTTAAAATAGTCATGTGGGACTAAACGAAAATAACTCGTGAACTATTAGGTGGCTTTCCCACAATGTTACGTTACACAGTTGTTAGCTTGTTCTTACTTCCCTTCTCCGTTAATATTGTTACAAGTTTGAGAGCACAAACTTTATATGTGGGCAATTCCCATGAGTTCTTTGGGATAGAGGACTTATAATTACAAATAAAAGAGTTAAATTAAGTACTGGGTTTAATAGCTCACAAAGCTACGAAATACACAAAACAGTAATCAACTAGAACTCTCACAACACACTAGTTATGCACACAATTACTCCTGTGTCACAGACACGTTAATTAACTTTGACAATTAAAGCACACGAAAAGTCTACCATCAATTAATTAAACACTATAAATCACAATAAAATTCAGTCATATAATTATCCAATCAACAGTATTTCTAATAATGACAATGTACAACCTTGTCAGTCCGAAGTGGTGATGGCTCACCATGTGCTGCGCAGCACCCCGAGTGCACCGCTGTCTTCACTCTTGAGGTCTTCTGTTCGACTCCCGTCGCGCACCTCCTCTTCGCCTGTCAGCCCACCGCAGCAGTCCTCTTGTATCACCAAACACTGCTCCGAAGGTAGCCGCCTGCCGCCTCACAGTAGACTTTGACGTCACCAAGATGTCTTCACCAGTCTCTCTCCACAGGCGTAGCACCTTCCTCTAGCACTACCAATAGCGAACTCTCCTCAAATGTGCCGATTATGTGATTTTATACTAGCCCAGACAGTCGGTTATTCCCCGCATTACAGGGGTCTAAAAATAGATATTTCATCATGTTTCGGATGTGCTTGTAGTCACGTCGGCCGCCCTCGAAGGGTTAAGACGCAGTTGGGACAGGTATCTATGACGTAGTTTCGGCGGGATTCCCACTATGAGCCACCCGGGCTTCCCACTATGAGCCACCCGGGCTTTGAATCATCGGCCAGCCCTCAAGGTGTTACGAAACAGCCGCCGACCACTGGCCTCCAGGTACATGACACGCAACAATATTCTGATTTCACGCAACTTTTACTCCTCGTTATTATGAGTTGAAGAGTGACGCCAAAGAAAATTTCAAGAAGTTAACTCTTACCTTATGTTTGCGTGCTGTGCAAAACGTGCTCTATTATTTCTATGATGCGTTACTAAAATTTTATGTTATTCGCAGTGCACCTTTGCCGTTATTATTGTCACGTTCCTTGCTTTTAATACTTATTTTGTCGTGACAAGAAAATAATAATCGTTAGATTTTAAGTTCGACTTTTTCTGTGTCAATCGTCATAGTGTGGTAAATATTTTAATTATTAGATACGAAAGTAGTAAAATTTCGTTTGAATGAATGATGCTACGAATTTTGTACACCATGAACATTTATGAGAACTAATTCTTTAAATTTTGGTAATGTCACTCTTTTACTCATAATTAAAAAAAAAATCGATAAACCGAATATTTATCAAGATCAATAAACAAATGCCTCAAAGTTTTAATAAATAAAAACAATACATGAAACTACCCGTGGCCACACACACACAGTCGAATCCGCTCAATTCATGGGAGTGTCATCTCACTACTTTAAGTGCTTTGTATTCTGACCATGCGTCGCCGCAATGGGAAGAAGACGATGCTACGGCTCAATGCCACCCACAAGAAAATTAATGGAAAGAAACTAGTTATTTAAAGCAAGTAAGTTACATTTTTGTATGTTTTATAACAATATTATTAATGCAGTGAAGACATCCTATACGTACCTAAAGTAACAGAGAGCAGGGTAGGAATTAACTCACACCCCCTCAATTCATACTAATGTACCTCAGTAAAGACTAAATAAAAGATGAATTTCTAATTATTTTTGGTTTTTTAATACAGTGTATATATATGTATATATATATATATATATATATATATATATATATATATATATATATATATATATATATATACACATATATATATATTTCCAATTTCGTCACGTGAATAAAGAAATGCTCTACTGATAGGCGATGAAGACCGAAGTTGTTAATGATTATTCACTTCCATATCACTGCAATCTGCGTTTTATTTGATTCCGGGGAGGTCTTCCCAGTTTTTACTATGGGAATTTGAATATTTGAGTGACATTTCTACTTGTAAGCAAATTTATTTCGGCGTCTTTTCGTTTCCTATGCCAAAGTTACTCTTCGTTTCATATTATGGTTTTGAGACATCATTAATACTGTTGCGTGTTGGCCGGGCAGCAGTCACATTACATCATGCTGGGTGGTCAGCCCTGTGAGTCAACCAGTGATGTCATGGGTTTCCGCAACTATGTCACAACTCCCGAGAGATTTCATTGGGATTCCCCGATGACGCCAGTGCGAATACGTGACTACCAACAAGTACGACCGAGGTAATGTCTATTTTTAGACTTCAGGTCACCATATTTCATCAGCTAATGACATCACTGTAGGGGCCGTATAAAAGCCTCGGTACTGCATAACATGAGTCAGTCGTGGAGAGTCAGGAAGTCTTAGGGCCGTATCTATAAACGGCTTTCGAATGACAACCAACTGCTCACCAATGCTTTCTCTATGGGGATAGCAGTTGTTGACCTTCGAAAGCCGTTTATAGATACGGCCCTTAGTCTGGAAGTGACAGTCGTGGAGCGTCAGGAAGTCTTAGTCTGGAAGTGATAGTCCTGTAGTGAGTCGTGAAGATGAAGTGAGACCGAGAGTGGTGTCAGGCAGCGCTCTTAGGGGCGGTGAGGAACGTCGTGAGAAGTGACGGGCCGAGAGGAGACACTGGCGGTGGCGCAGAGATGAGGACCCACCGCCTTGAGGGCGGTATCACGACGGCATCGAGGCTGATGTAACATCGGCGGAAATGACAAGGTGTGGCATCACGAGGATGGCAACATGGCGGCAATGGTCGGTGTCGTGGCTGAGTAGCATCAGCGCCCTGCAGAAGGGACAGACAACACTCAGGTGTTGTGTCGGCGCGACTGAGTAGACAAGATGTTGCGTCTCGAGGATGGCAACACGACAGCTGTTGTTGGTGTCGAGGCTGTGTGACGCCAGCGGGTTGAAGGAAGGACGAACAACACTTGTGGTGTTGTGTTGGAGTGCTGCAGAGGTGGCGAGCTGTGGAGAGCAACACTGACGGTGTTGTGTCGAGGAGGGCAGTAACTGGCTACTTGAGGAGACTGTCTACCCGGTGATTCAAGAGCAGGAGTGCTTCGAGAGTTCGCTATTGGTCCTGCTCGGAGGAGGTGCTAAGATTGTGCAGAGAGGCTGGTGAGGACATCTTGGTGATGTCAGGAAGACGTCTTGGTGACGTCGGAGTCTACTGCGAGGCTACAGGCACATACCTTCCGAACAGTACTGGGATAGACAAGAGGGCTTCTGCTGCGTGTCGACAGGTGAAGAAGGAGGTGCGCGACGGGAGTAGAATCGAAGACCTCAAGAGTGAAGACAGTGGTGCACTCTGGGTGCTTCACTGTACATGGTGAGCCATCGTCCCTTAGGACTGTTAAGGTTGTACATTGCCACTATTTGTGAGACTGTTGATTGGATATATGACAGAACTTTTATTGTGATTTGTAGTCTTTAATTGATTAATGGTTAATATTTTTGTGCTTTAACTGTCAAAGTTAATTAACATTCTGTGGCACAGTACTAATTTTGTGCATAACTAATTGTGTTGTGAGAGTTATAGTTGATTACTGTTTTGTGTATTTCGTAGCTTTGTGAGCTATTAAATCCAGTGCTTAATTTAACGCTTTTATTAATAATTATAAGACCTCTATCCGAAAAGAACTCACGGGAATTGCCCACATGAAAAGTTTGTGCTTCAAACTTGTAACAATACGATCACAGGTGGGTTTGAAATTTTGAACTTAAAAGTTTGCTACTAGTTGGTTACTCTATTTTATTACCTACAATATTGTATTTATGATGTAAATACATTAATTGTAACATTGTATTCTTTATTATACACTTACATTTTCTTTGGCATTGCAACATTTCCGTTGTACCGTAAACAACATTGAGCTAGCCGAAGTTTTGATTTGCATTTGTTGACTTTTTAGGTATCAGTTACACAGGTTCTATAACACATTTTTAGAAATAAATGGCACTTACTTCTATAACAGTGGCATAGTTACAAATTCTCTATCTCTCTTTTGCCAAGGGGTTATATAATTTTACATTTTTCTCTGTCATGTCGAGTCACAAGATATTGAACAGTTTCTCATTTTCTTAAAACGGAAGATATTTACTTCCTAATTCCTAAATGTTTACAGATTTTTATTCTGTGTTTTATATTTTGCAGTTATAATATATGGTTAAACAGAGAAGAGGTGGAAAAGATACTTACTAAAATGCAAATTTACGAGACATTTGCTTACACTTCAGATTAAAAATTTTGCTCTACAGAAAGTGTTCACTAAAATATCAGTGACTCACTTCTCACAGCTTTGCACAATGTTCAACTATAGCTGTGGTCACAGAATGAGTCTACAATTATAAGTTTCTGTCACTGCTTGCTTTATCATGTCATAAAACCCACACTTAAACCATCCAAAATTAGTCATTATTCCAAAACCCAATGTAACTACGAAATGTAATATTCTATGTCACAAATGCTAATGTCTAGCTTAATTTAACTGTTAACCAAACACCATACTAAAAAAAAAAATAAATAAAAAAAAATAAAAAAAACTCGAATGTTCCAGCAATTCTTTTGAAGTATTTTTAATCCACGAACAAAATTTTCAAAATTATTTGTATAATTTTTATCTTGTATTATTTCAGTAACTTGGTAATTTATAGGTGCTTGTAAAATAATGCTAAGGGTGGGTATAGGTTTTTGTGTAGAAAGCCTGTGTGATTTAAGGAAACTACAGGAAACAGAAATAAGGATGGCGGGATCAGGATTTCAATACACATACTCCGGAAAGCATTTTTAGCTATTACATTATAACATCAACACTTTCTTTTTAGTCTCGTTTTTTCAAAGTACTATCTTGAATTAAAAATCTAATTTTTAAAGTGTTACCAACTTATTTGTTAGTATTGAGTGAAAATTTTAAATCAGGTTCAGTGGCAACCACGGTCGTAGAAGAACAGGTCTGGACACTCGCCTATCTAACAATGTATTTTGCTTGACCCCCTTGTTGTTTGGTTGTAGTTCGTAAAGTTACCGAGAATGCCGTACTTTTTGGCGCTGTTTTCCGGGCGGTCGGACTCAAACTCCGCCAACTTTTTTCCATTGTTAAATTTATAAAGAAAATAAATATTGCTGGAGCCTTTTCTTAAAATTGTGTGCGAAGAAAGTATTTCGTAAATTGATAAATAATACGTTTTGATAAATTGGTTATCTTAGCGGAAAGGAAGTGGGCGGAGTTTAGTCCGACCGCCCTAACATCAGCGCCAATAAAACACAATATTCTCGGTAACTTGGTGAACTACAGCCAAACAACAAGGGGGTCAAATATCCAGGCGAGTGTCCAGACCTGTTCTTCTACGGCCGTGGTGGGAACTAACCACTCACAGTAATTAGTTACAAAAATGCTTGGCAACACCGCAGAATTATCCGTTTCCATGAGTAATATTGTATGGCATCCTTTCATTTTCAGTGGCACACATATTCTGTGAAAGAAAATTATTTTATAGAGGTTGTGAATTACACTTACACTACACTGCATTCTTTGGAAATGCATATTGTTTGTTTACAATTAGTGAGAAAAATCTTATATAGTTTATACCGTTTTTATTTAATCAATGTAACAGAAAAAATAATAAATTACGAAATGTCAGCGTCATGATCACGGTCTTATAATTATAAGACCGTGATCATGACGCTAACATTTTGTAACATATACTGCGTCTTCCGCATTTGAAATACAGCTAAACATTTCGCGAAATATTGGCTTAGAAATCTTCTTATAAACCGCAGATAATCAAGGAACATTTTCATATGGTTCTCAAATATTTCGGCGGATGGTTGTCATATATAACAGTGCCTGGATGGTTGTCACATATAACACCTTGGGAATTTTTTTTTTTTTTTTTTTTTTTTTGTGATTTGATACTCACGAGTTACAGAAAATTCTAAGAAAAAAAATTGTTTTTATTAAAATCATGAAAGAGAAGTCATAGTAAATAATTGACTTTCTAATTATTTACTAAGTATAACTGGAACGTTTAAACACATAACAACCATGTTTGTTTCAAAGTTTAAACATACCAGTTCCATACAAGAATAATCTCCCTTATACACTTCTGGTTCTGCTTTGTTAAATTAAAACATGCACTGTCGAATTGGAATTGTGTAGAGGGCGATATAAATGCTTTATAAAAGACAAAACGCCAATGGTGACTGTGGCAAAATTAATTTTGCCTGCAGATTGAACTACGTTAAAGCTAGTTTATTATTACAACTCTTAATATTTTACTTATTTGTTGCAATGGCTGTCAACATTTGCAGTAACGATTATGCATAAAGTACTGATGGGGGTCAAGATTGTGCAAGAAGTTTTGTCTGGTAAAGCAACCAAACGAGTACAACATCAAGTAGTACTTAACAATTACATTTACAAAATAAATCCTTAATGTAATGGAAGAACCAAAATCAATGTATATAACGACACAAATTTTAAAATAGGCCTATGTAAAAAAACAGATAACGTTGCGGAACACTAAGCCTCAAACTACTAACAACAAGTTGTTGCGGACTACAGTTTTAGCAACTCTACTCGAGACATGATCTTTGAAAGAACTGTGTAATGGGAGTGCATGACTGGGTTTATTTGCTTGGACATACTCCATTGCAAAATAAATGGATTGTCAAAAGCAAACTAAAAATAAAATAAGACAAGAAAACATAAATAAGCAGAGTATGCTTTAGTCATCAGGATACATACACAACATGAAATTCCAAAACTGGAATCTGGTCAGATAAAACAAGGAACAAACAGAAAATGAAAGAGACAAAATTATAAAAAAGAAACCTAAGTTGACATGCGACACAACAATGAGACGATACACATTTTTTATTTTACTAAGAGATTTCAAAATAACGTCATCGACAAAACCTTACAGCATCCGACTGTAGAGCTGAGTCGAGAATTTTGAGCGGCTCTTAACAGATATGTTCTTGAGCGCCGATGTGGATGATTGGCGAAAGTATGCAGCAGTGCGGGAATGGACTGACGAGGAAACAGGAAATCACCGGAGAAAAAAAAAAAAAAAAAAAAAAAAAAA
>PNEQ01025086.1:0-15733 GCA_003012365.1 Medauroidea extradentata | reverse complement strand
TGAACAACTGCTTACTTGCGGCAGGGTGGAGTAAGTTGAACTACTTCTTACTTGCGGCAGTGTGGGATCAGTTGAACTATTGCTTACTTGCGTCGGGGTGGGTCAGTTGAACAACTGCTTACTTGCGGCAGGGTGGAGTAAGTTGAACTACTTCTTACTTGCGGCAGTGTGGGATCAGTTGAACTATTGCTTACTTGCGGCACGGTGGGTCAGTTGAACAACTTCTTACTTGCGGCAGGGTGGAGTAAGTTGAACTACTTCTTACTTACGACAGCGTGAGATCAGTTGAACTATTGCTTACTTGCGTCGGGGTGGGTCTGTTGAACAACTGCTTACTTGCGGCAGGGTGGAGTAAATTGAACTACTTTTTACTTACGACAGTGTAGGATCAGTTGAACTATTGCTTACTTGCGGCACGGTGGGTCAGTTGAACAACTGCTTACTTGCGGCAGGGTGGAGTAAGTTGAACTACTTCTTACTTACGACAGGGTGAGATCAGTTGAACTATTGCTTACTTGAGGACAACTTAGGTCTCTTACCGTTACCATGCAGCCCTGCTTGCATGATACAACAGAGTGTAGTCATTACATTGCAGGCCACAAATCATGAGTTTAATAATGCATGTTTCTGTGCAATAAACATAAGAAATAAATCATTTCATTTTGATATTCAGCTGTTTTTAAACTAATACATACTTATGTTTACTTATATTTTATAACTTTAAGCATGTGACTTCTCATTTCAGGGTGAATTATTTAATTTCAGTTAGCGGGTGTGTGCTGCCATAAACATGCAATATTTGTCTTTGACATGCCGTTATGGAAATACTGTGCACACTAGACATTTTTCGCAGGAGTTAAATATTTACAATACTAAAATTATTTCATGCAAATAATATACAATTAAAATTTTTTCACACTTGAGCACATTTAGTGCTTTGCTTGTGACAAATTTTTCATATTTGTTTGAAAAAGTTTACTTTTAGGCAAATTTGGAATCAATTAAGAATGTGATTCTATTAGCTATACCCAGTGTATGAGATCGCTGTAACGTAGTAGAGGCATTGGAAAAAATGTAATCGAACTGCATGAAAGATTGTAAAAACAAAAGAACAGTATTGCAGTTGTTATTTGTATAATCTGCCCATTTAATGAGTTTAATTATCAGGATCATTGTGTTTTCTTGACCATAAACAAATTGTTTCTTTTATATAAATCAATGAAACTTTCAGTTTTCCTCTAACAAGTCATTAATTATTTTGTGTTGTTATGATTACTAAGAGCCTCGCATGGAGGACGGGCTAACGACGACGGTAATGCAATTAGGTCAATAGTTGCACAAGAAAAGGGCCTCAGCGATTCTCTCCACCTGCACTGAAGTGTAGCAGTATAACGCAATGTATCGGGGGAATCAGGGTATGTCTCCTCCAAGCCTTCCAGCCGTTATCAACTCGCCAAGATTGTCCTGGGTCGAGACCCACGACGTGCCGCCATCCGTCGATAGCCGAACAAATTCATCACCAGCCTCCAGAATCACGCTAACAGGGCAGAGGGGTGGCTAAGGTGTCCGAAGGGTCACCCATCATAGAGTAGAATATAAACTTAATTATCTAAATAGTCGCTCCCCTCCTGTCTAAATTATGTAGTATAATGTTGTAGTAATCTGTAATCTAAACTATGTAGTGTAAAGCCATGGTATGTAGATAATGTATTTCATTAAACCGTAGCCCTCTCTCAGAAGCTTTATCCACTAACTAGTTTCAGTAAAGATGAAATACCTCTGACTACAGTGACTCAACCACTTTGACTCTTGAGTGGAACATATTTAAATAATTGTTTTATAAGAATTGGTAGAGGCGCCTTTCGCTCCTCACCTAACACGGCCAAGCCAGCATCCACCCAAATTAACTAATTAATAATTCTGTCAAATAATTAATTTGTTTAACTACCCCACCCACCAGTGAAATCGCTAACAAATCAGAAAACTTAAAATCGCAATGGTATGATTTATTAATCAAAAGTCACACGCTTAACTATAAATAGTTTTAATGACCATTGTATTTAATTTAGATAATAATTATTCCCTAAATCACTTAACACATAGTCATTTAGATTAGCGAGCCTTGTGGTCAACATTTTAATATACAAATGGTACTATAGCTATCCTAAACAGACTTTCTTATATAATTTTATCAAAATAATATATTTACGTATTGACATACAATGTCGGTCTTAAATCCTCTGTGTGCGCCGTAAATAACCTAACTTATATTATACAAACGATGCTATCGTTTTACAAAACTTTTTAATTCGGCGATAACTAATTTAATATATTCCATTTAAATTATATAACTGTTTAGTTAAACACAATATTCATTAAATAAGTAAACAGTTTGTCGCTCCGGAGAGCACACTACCTACATGCAGTTCTTTTATTCATAACGTTATGATATTTAATCATTTAAAACATTCAAATGGAAGAATATACAGTATTATTCGCCATCTTTTGAGAGGCAGTCACAGTACATGAACATGACAGCCATGTTCGGCTTCTTGCACGGCGGCCCACTTACAAGGAATCCGCAGAGTGTGCACGGAACACACTGTAGTTCGTAAATGCGGCGCAACGCGCTCAGCCAATTTTATGTTCCGCCTATATGCTAGTAGTTTATGTAGAATATTTTTGTCCATTTCATTACTCTTTCGCTTCAACTTTCCCAAGAGAGATGAGGCGACACGAGCACTCAGAAAGAGAGCTGTTGTGTTCATTCAGTACTGTGGTCCAGGACTTAATCAATCTTGAGCTAGCAGACGCAAGTCTGTTACAGCAGCAGCAGGGACATGTGGACATGATGGGTGAAAGAAAAATCTTGGTCTCTGCAGGTTCGGCAACATAGGCTCTACTGGCCTGAGTAGACAGTAGGAGCGATTCTGGACTTTCAACCGTGGGTCCATGGATGCAACTCAGCTGATCTTTGGACAGTTGTACCAGAGTACGACAAGCCTCTGATCCCCTATGGTGAGCTAGAGAGCCGATATTTCCCCTGTGTTCGTCCTGTATTTCTCTTGACTATGTAATTTTGTTTAAGTACTTTTCTTTACTACTTCTTTGCTCAATGTTTCAGACATAAGATAATGTTGCAACCAGATAAATAATTTGCTCTTTAGATATCACAGAATATTTATTATATAATTTAAATTGAAATTATTAATATAAATAATTACATTTGAATAACACATATTTGAATAATAACATTTTAAATAGTACAAGCAGTATTGACATATTCACATTACATACAGTAAATTTAATCGTTATAAACGATACATACAAATATATCCCCTTCCCTATACCATGAAAGATAACAATCGGTTTAAAGCAGACCACTTTCAAAAACTTATTTATAAACATTGTGACATAAGTAGGAGGGACAGTTTTTATATATCAAATAAATAAAATTAATTAAATTGGTACGTGCATAGTAGGCCTACCTATTACATATCTTATGAAAAATGTTTTCAGAACTTCACCACTCTTGGTACACATACTACATAAAAAGCTGGATTGAATATTGTGTATTTAGTTCATCCTGTGTTCATATTTTCAAAATGGCGGTCAATCTTATATGTTTAGCACAGTATCACATCTTAGAAAATATTTTTCAGAACTTTAAGAAACTTAGTTCACATGTACTGCATTCAAAGCTAAGTAGAATATTGTGAATTTCGTTCGTCCTCCGCTCATATGTTTAACATATCGGCCGTTTTCATATTTTTAGCATAGTATCACATATATGAGAAAATATTGTCCAGAAATTTACCAAACTTAGTACACATCCACTACATACAAAGTTGAGATAAATATTAAATAAATGAATACTACACACAAAGCTGACTTGACTTTTATGTATTTAGTTTACCCTCTCTTTAATTTTTTTAATGGTGGCTATTTCCTTATGTTTACCATAGTATAACATATCTCAGGAAATATTTTTTTAGAATTTTATCTAACTTGGTACGCATGTGCAAATTACAAAGCTGGCATGGCGTTTTTGTATACATTCGCCCTGTGTACGTATTTAAAAAAGGGGCCTTTTTTATATTTTTAGCATATTATTCCCTAATTTAGTAAACCTTTAATTTTAGTTTCACCAGTCTTGTTATATACTTCATATAAAGTCGACTTGACTCTTGTGTATTTCGCTCATCCTCTGTTCGTAATTTTCGCAATGGCACCAATGTTTATATTTTAGCATAGTATAACATCAGTAGGGGAGAATAGGAGCTCCGGGGACAAGAGGGTTGAGGGTTCGGATCCTCGGATTCGCAGCCACCATCTTTGATTATGTCATCGCCGCCATCTTGGATTACTTCATCGCTGAAATCTTGCTTCTGGCCACCATCTTGTTTCCGTCCACCGTCTTATTTTTTTAATTTCTCATGCTCTCTCATTCCACTCATACTTTCCTCATGCTCTCTCATTCATCAGCTCACCAGCTACAAGCCTCATCTCTCATTCCTCCTCTCCTCCTCCTTCCCTCCCACAACACTCCACCCACAGGCCTCTTCCTGTTTCCCATTGTACATCAGCTTGGTAGGAGGTGTCATAGTCGGCAGCCATCTTTGTTTCCAAAATTTTACCACTAGAGAATGTTGCTATATGCATGTAAGGACGAAAAGTGTTTGTTATAGTATAAGGTTCAGTCACCCTTATTAACTCTTTAAAAATTTATATTAAATGAGCTCACTGCTGGAGCAGAGCGACAAACTGTATTGTCAACCCCTAGGCAACCATCACATCATCTGAGATACTATAATGTACGAGAGTCAAATAGTGTTATACACAAGAGATATGTTACCACCAGCAATAATGATTATTTCAATATTAACTACCTTCTATAGTAATTAATTATAATGTAATACTTTGCTTATTGTGTTCTATGTAAATATTGATTGAGTGTACACGGACTGTTGCATCTGATGCTCTTTAAGAAAAATGTATGACAGGCATATAAAATAATGTCTCTCAACACACGCAATGTAATTTTTAAATATAATACATTTTATTTAAAAACAAAAAACACTATATTCACAACACAATAAATCGCTACATACATATTATTTACACTATTTATAATTCTGGAGGTGGCTGGGCAGGTACTCGCCCCACCAATGTTCGGAGGAGAAGAAGAGTTTCCTCCTGGACGTGAGTCGTGGCTGTGTAGCGGATCTCTGCCATGGCGTGCCGGGCCTGCAGTTGGAGCCGCAGGTACATGATCTCCTCCTGTTGGCCCCGAACCTGGGCCCGCAGTGCAACAAGCTCCCGCCGCAACTCTGCAGCATCCTTACCTTCCTCCTCCTGCTCCTCCGGCTTCCCCTCATCCTCCTGCTTCCCCTCATCCTCCTGCTTCCCCTCCTCCTCCTCAGCTTCCTCATCTGGAATGGCACCCTCCTCCCCAGCATCCTCATCATCGTCGTCATCATCATTCTCATCCTCACCCTCCACCATGTGCACCATGAGTGCAAACACCATCACTAGTCGCCCCATTGCTGGTCCCCATTTTGCAGCAGGCTTGGAGGAGTCAGAGGACTACTTGGCTGCCCCAAACACTCCAGTGACTTCCACCTCATCGTCGTCGAAAAAGCCGGGGTGCGGCAGGAGACGAATCAGCGGCGGTGGTGGTGATGGAACTGATGTCCGGCAAGCAGACACCCCGGCCACGAAAGCATCATATAGCTTGTCTAGTGCTTCGTCGTCCTCACTACTCCACTTATACATCGTGAATGACATTTTAACACAAACTGAAGTCATAAGAGCTCCGGAGAGACTTCTCCAGGCACGCATCCCTTCCCCTCCAGCCAATATGTTGTGAGACCACCCTACCCTCCCTTCATGAAGTCGCAATCTACATCACCAGCCTTAGGGACGACCACAGGCACCACCAAGTCGCCTAGTTAATGCCCTTGTCTCGACTAGCACATGAGCCACTACTGAAGTGGCTAATCATGACTCAAGGGTTGGGGCTGCACGCGAGAGCCATGCATCACCGAGCTTAATGTCCTAAGCCATTAGACACTTTGATATTCCAGCGCCTCCTAAAGATGAGATGACGAAACTGCACACCTTACCCCGACCAGCTCATTGCCTCGCTTTCAACATGCTCAAAATTTGTGTGTGCTGTCATCAGAGACTACTTTCCAGGCACCCTGCTTATAAATAATAACACATAAATTTAGTTTTAAACCGATATATTTATTCATTCCTTCATACATAATTCACTTTATTTAAACATAATGTTTGATTGACGAATCCAACTGCCGTGGCGTGCATCGAACCCCAGTCATCGCACAAGAACCTTATTTCCTTTCTTCTTCATTATATTCTCGACCAAATATGTGTTTGGATACTTGGTAACTTGAATTTCTTCGCCGTAGAAACCTCCTCGAATAGCCTTCCCTTCCACATCTTCTAGGTAGTAGTGGGCCAGGGTGCTTCTGTTAGAAAATTAATTAATTAAATGGAAGCAATACACCCAAGTATTTATACTCGCCTAATAATTCTTGTACAAAACAGCCTCACATTCAGTAACAAAGTGCAAAATAAAATAATAAACAGGACAACAAAACACATAAATAAATGTGATGAAACTAATAAACACTTGACAAAGACTATGCCACAAGCACACCACACAAAAGAATTAAAATCAAAAAAATTTTTAGGTGTTTTGAAATAGAACTTAACCTTACTATATGTTTTAAATACCATTATGCTCAGAGGAATAATCATAAATAATAAGACATTGATTTGTGGTTTGTTGCATTATGAAATTTTTTTTATTTCTTAATTAAATATTTTATTTTCAAATATGTAAACAAACAAGATATAGCATCATTGAAATAGGTTTAGCATGTCAGCCCGAAGATGAGATGAAATGACTGCTTGATTTATTTGCAAATTAATAAAACTAATAAAAGCGGTTCTCTAAACAATATTTATTATAGAAGTTTATGAAACTATAAAATTTAAATTCTACACAAAAAAACTGTTTAACAGGCTTATTGGGCGATCAACGAAGGCTGGATACATCTTGAGAGAAAAAATCGTCGGGAGATAGCTACACGCCAATGGCAAAGGCAACACCATTCCAGCATTCCAACTAAAGGCAGAGAGATAGAGACCGGAGCAATTCCATAGTGGAAGCTGAAGTGGCCATGGTGCACAATACAGAGAGGGTGGTACTACAACAGCCTTGTCAGCAATGTGAAAAACTTGAAAAATATAGCGTCAATGACATGGACCCTCACTGTAACACAGTGAGCAAATAGAATTAGAAAAGACATTTTAAAGGCAAATGGTTTTAGACGAAAGAAAATAAACAGACGAGTACTAAACGTGCGGGACTGACGTAGACGTCACATCAAATAATAATTAAAAAACAACAAACCACAGTTCTATTACTACAAATACTACATGGGTAATTTAATGGCTAATAACACCGCACTAGGCTTCCTATGTTCCGAAGAACATCACCCACAAGCACGCATCACGGCGACAAATCATGATTCGATAACAGCAGTATAAAGAGTGCTTGAATACTGCAATGACATTAGCGAAGGGAGGAAGGAAAGGTGGTGCATGGCAGCAGAATATAACTTAAAAGATCGCCACTAGATGGCAGGGGCAGCCAGAATAGCTGACAAACTTTGGTGGCACACACGTACAGAGGTGCACAGCAAGGACGAAATCATGTGATAGTCATGCAGAGTACACATGCCCTTACACAGCAGATGCCCGCACTGCAGCAAGAAACAGTGAAAATAAAGAAACAAAAGATTCGGCTAACGAATGCAAAAAGTAGCCGAGCACATCCGGCTAAAATAGAACACATTACTGCAGGCTTAATCGGCTCTACTTCGTAACTAACATGTGAAGGAAAGATTGGCTGTAATGAAAAATGAAATGTACTGAAACATACAGAATAAAATAGAATTACTAAATGACACCAAATTACTGTTAGTACAATGTAAACAAGTTAATGTCATTAAGTAAAAAATTAAGAGAATTAACCTAAATTTATAAAAATATAGACAAAAAAAATTTTATGTTTATTTTATAATAGTCGGGATATGTATTTATACGGCACAGTAGGCCCTCGGTTCGTAGTGACGAGTCTTGACCATTTTAAATATTTCAGTGCTCCATTTTGGTGTGTAGCCTTTAATAAATGTTCCCTTTACTCGCGATATTCTTACGTAGTCTCCAACCTTCGCTTTAGGTTTGTGTAGGTCCAGTTTCTTCTCATTTTTATAAATAGTGCTTAGTAAAGTGTTGTCCTTGACATATGCAGGCTTTGTGTTCTTAGTTCGATGTACTTTATGATTATATTTTGACACAAGCTTGGCGATACATCCAATCACTATTAGCTTCCTTGAGCTGAAATATTTTTCCACATTTCATTCTTCAAAGTACGATTAAAGCGCTCCACGATACTAGACTTACAACCACTGTGGGTTGAATAATGGTTTGTTTTATATTTTGACATCTGTGCTCGAAATGATGATTTGTAGAATTTCATACCAAAGCCAGTATGTAGATTCTTACATGGGCCTTTATCTTGCAACACAATATCCATTGCATTTGTTACATCCCTGCCATGCTTAGTTTTTATGGGCACTGCCCACACATATTTACTGTAGCAGTCAATAACAGTCAGCATGTACTTGTAGCCTTTATTCTTGAGAGCATAAGAAATCATTTCAACCAAGTCTGCTTGATAAGTCCTTCAAACCAAGCACCTGTACTTTACATCGAGGATAATTTTGCCCTGCATGCTTGTGCAGCTCCCCAGCGATGTTTAGACGACTTATTCTATGTATCCATCTTCTGCAATTCTTCGATGATGCTAGATATTTCATTTGTATGGGAATTATTCCCAACCTTCAGAGATGCAAATAGTAGATGCAATCTGTCTACAATTTCATTAATATAATTCTAGTAAACATATTATGAAAGTCTCCCATCTTCTATTTTCTTACGTAGATCGAGATCAGATCCTATTGTAGCTCCTACATCGAGGAACAGCTGGGAAAAAATGTTAAAATTCGGATGTGTTTCATCCTTATATTCGTTGCTGCTTGGATCATTATTTTTCAAATGAGCACTCATAAGTTTCAAAATGTGTTTATATTGTTGCAGGGCACCATGCGAATAAGTACCAGGGTTCTGTTTAAACATTAATTCGTAAAAACCAGAAGCTGGCCTGATTATGACAGAGTCTACTTGTATGTCATTACTAGGCAAGAATTAAATTTGCTTGTTTCCCAAAAAATACTTTTAATTTTGCTTGTATACACCATATGTTCTGTCATTGGACAGTGAGTTTGTCAAGTAATCGTGAAGCATTGCACTTTGTTTCTTTTTCCATTTCCACTTGGAGAGAGGCAAATCATCTTCATCAATTTCATGGAAAGGTTTCTTGTGTTTGACTATAGTTTGAGGCTCTTCTTACTTCTTCACTGTCACAGGCAGAGGTGGTTTCGTCTTCAAACTGTCCAGTCTGTCTGTTATAGGTTTGAAAGCTTCTTCGTTAATCATATCACATTCCATTCTAGCATGCTGAGCTGTCAAGTATTTTGCATGAATACTTTTAATCACGGTGTGTAAGTCACCGACAATGTCGGACATTGTACTACACACTTAAAATGACAACACAGGGTATTTATATGTTGTTTTTCCTAGGTGGTGTCCGAGAGCTTGGCTTGGTATTTTTCCCTTCCAAAAATATGACTGGTAGTGGATTATAAACTGATGTTAGCATGTTTTAAATATTTTTGATCGAAGCTTCAAGTTCAGTAATGTGCATTGTGATCTGGCCCAGGACTTTGTCTGTGCCAAGAGATTCATTTAGCAGGCTTTCTATTGCATAAAGTTTCCCAGAAATTTCTCCACATCAACAGAAATAGTCCTGAGATTAACATCTTCATCATTTATGATTCTTGCAATATCATTACTTGTTCTGTCTAGCACATTTTGAATTAAACTAATCAAATCACCGTGAAGTGTGAAAATATTTGCTTTGGTGACAGTATCACCATCTTCTCTGGGACTTGCAATATTTTTAAGTATTTTACCTTTGTTACTACAGTTCCCATCATCGGTAGGCACGAAACAACTTTCCATTTTACATTTCAGGCCATTATGGCCAAATTTGATCAGAGTAAATGTGTAACAAAGTTCAAGTCATCCATATGAAACAAAACCAATAGGTTGGCATTATCTCTCAATAAATGCTTGGGTATATGTGAATAGGTCTGACAAATGTAAAAGAAATCTACTGTCATATGTCTTCCCATACAAAAGTATTCTTGGATAGAAGCCTGTTTCTCACAAGCTATATCATCGAAAACAAACACAGAGTTTGGCAGAGCTTGATTTGGTGGTTCCACTGTTTCATTGTCGCTGAATGGAAACTACCAGAGACCATCCACATAACTTAGAATATTTCTAAGTAGCTGATACTTTGGCTGTTGCTGTGATTTAGAGTGTAGGTACACATTCTCGAACTGGGGACCATTATGCTCCTCCAGCAAGCTTAGGAGCACACACATCTTGCCGCAGTTTGATGGCCGTGCTATGATGCAATGCACAGTATTGGGAAGGAGGGGGCCATGCCTGGATTTGTGAGAGGTGACTTCATCTTCGGCAGAAATATGTATAGGTATATTAACTAGCTGCTTGGGAGTATCCAAGATCATGAAGAACAAAGTCAAGCAAGGAATGGGCTTGCGAATAAAGGGCGGCCCATCCTCTCATACAAACACTCGAATTAAATACAAGCAGTCAGAAAAAATATATTGTTAGTCAGATGAAAAAGAAAAGTCGTAAAAAGAACAAAGCAAGCATGAAACAAGGAGGCCTCTTGTCTCTACTTCTGCCTGGCTTGGCAGCACAAGGAGGTCAGATTGGTGAAGTTAGTGGAATTGCTAGAGTAGTGAATACATCTGAAAACCAAGGTAAAACCGCTGGAAGAACTTATCACCACTAACAAACCTAGGTATACTAAAGTTTGCTAGAAAATTACAAATACCTCATTTCAGGGGTGCGTACATGACAGACAAATTACCATCAAACCCAAGGCGTAATGAATGTAGAATCATAAATTTAGATTCGGCCAATGGCCGAGGAACTCAATGGGTTGCTTAAAAAAAATATGGAAACAGTGTGGAATACTACAACAGTTTTGGAAACCTTCGCCCGCTCATAGAAGTGAGCATGTATTTTAAGGGAATGGAATTAAGTTATAACTATTTTAATGAGCAATTACAAACTCAGTAGACCTGTGGTCAATTACGTCTTCAGTTCTTAATTAGCGATTAATAAAGGTTTGGCTCGAGTACTACTTTAAATAGTCATGTCTGTAACGTTGATCTTGACAGGCAAGAGCTCAGAGCTGCGCTATGTGTGTTTTCCTGCTCTGGAATTAAAAGGTTCGTGGTCAGTGGCACTAGTAGTTTTCCAAACTTATTTCTCTGTACCCTACTGTGGACAGTTCAAACTGCAAATTTCGCTATGTAAAAATTACATTACTGAATAGGTTATTGTGCCAACAGGATCATATGAGATCGAAGAAATTGCAGTATACATCAAACAAGCATAAGTTCCTGATGTGAGTTTTGTTTTGCGAGGAAATCCAAACACTCTGAAAAGTGAAATTTTATGCAATAACGATATTGACTTACCCACGAAAAATAATCTAGCATCCATGCTGGGTTTCTAACACAATGTGTGTGAAAGCAAAAATTTATACTAGTCAACACCACCTGTAAACGTTTCGCCAGTGACTGTTATAAGAGTAAACTGCAATATTGTAACAGGCTCATATCTAAATGGTAAACCGAACCATACACTTCACTAGTTTTCAGCGACTGGTCTGCCTGGCTTTAAGCTGGTAGAAGTTCCAAAAAATCTCATTTATGCACCAATTATAGAAAAGTATGCTCAGGAAGTTATTGTTCGTATAGTCGACCAGGATGATAAATTGATTAATTTCAGATATGAAGAAATTACATTGTGCTTGCACTTGAAGAAATATGGGCCTGAGTTTTAGAAAAAAAATTAAAACAAGTCTCCCCATCATTCCAAAGGTCAGTTTGTCACGAGCAACCAGCATGTTAACATGTAAAAATATTATGTTTTTGAAAAGTCCAGGCTTCAAAGTCAAGAAGAATGGAAGCAGAAATACTGAATGTGGGCGAGCCATTTAGTTACGAGAATTCCATAACAAAGACTGAATTCCATACTTAATCACCTTACCTGCCCGGACCATAGCAGCTGTCGTCCGAGGTTTGAATACCGGTGCGAAACCAAGAAATCTATATTTTGCCATGCAACTCATACTTGAGTTTCAGAGGTACTATAACAAAGGCTGGAAAAGCCACCACCAAGATAATTAGAAATAGAGTACTTCACATGGTTAATAAAATTGCTTATAAACTGAATGGCATCAAGGTTGATCAGACACAAGATGTTGGCATTATGGCTACTATGAAAAACTACCTGTCTCTTAAACACAACCAACTACCTGCAGCCAAAAGAGCCAGATGGGATATCGAACCAAATTAAAAAGTCCCTGTGTACAAAGGTGGAAGATTTGAAATATGTGTAAGACTTTCCTCACGGCTAGGATTCGCCGAAGATTACAAGTATATTATAGTGAATCCTAAACCAGAGTTAGTCATACTCTTAGCCAATACTCAGACAAATGCTTTACTGGATACTACAGAAAACCCAGTGGATGTGACACTCTGTTTACAACCGACAGAATGGCTGCTGCCACATGTTCAAATAAAGATGGAAGAGAGAATAAAATTACTCAAGTTTGTCGAGAAAGGAAGGAATATAGATGTAGCCTTCCGCTCGTGGAGCTTGGAAACTTGTCCGGCCCTTACTCAGTCTCGTAACATAAATTGGAATGTTAGATATTCATTTGCAATGGAAAACACACGCAACACAATTCTAGCATTCCAGACCAGAAAACAGAATACTACAAGTGCAGACCGCTCAAAGTTTGATCACATCAATATAAAAAATGCCAAAGTTTATTTGAACTTTGAAAGTTTTCTGTACGTGGATCTGAACACGAATTTCAGTAATGGTTCTTTCATGTTGGCATACCAAATGTTTGCAGATTTCCAGAAATCATACTATGGACACGAAGCATCGACCACACTCGAACCAGAAGAGTTTATGAACAGTGCCCCGCTCCTTGTATTTGAAGTAAGTAAACAAAACAATCGTACAAACACAGGAGTAATTGATTGTCGCATTAAACTGACAGCAGCGGAGAATATACCTACCAGCACACAGGGCTATGCTCTCATTAACCATGACCGTTTGGCAACATATAATGCAAGGGATAAAGTGGTCACAATACTAACTTAAGCTCAGTTTGATCTTGGACGTCATTACGTATGCAAGCATCCAGGGCTTCTAGTCTCAACATAGATTTATTCTTAAAGAGGTTAGCATAGCATACCAAGATGGAAAAGTGACAATGTATAGTTTCCTACCATCATTTCACTGGAAATTGTTGGATAAGAAAAGTAAACGCACCCTTAGATGGCTTACAAATATTTACCATGGACTACACTGGGAAGACTGATATAAAGATTATGAGAAAATTAAAGATGTATTAACTGAGATGATGAAGTTGTCTTTGTTACTGGGGTGGAGCAGAAAAAATGGCTAAGCAAGTATTGTAATGAAAATGTTAATATTATCGACTTGCAAACTACATACAAGTGACCATCGCTTCGCTACTAGAACACAAAGTTCGATAAGTCTGAACACGCTTGTGAGTCATGTGAGCAGGACCTGACCTGTTCGCGCCTGAACGTGCTATTGTTACGGCTGTGGTGTTTGGGTGACGTCAATACCAGTGGCGTGAGATAGAGTGATGTCAGAGTAAATAGTATACAGCAGGCACGAACAGGAGGCTGCTTAGTCTGTCGCAACTGCTCTGTAAATTTACTATGTTACTCACAGCATGCAGTACCAGAAGAGTTCCACGACTACATCGAGGTGGAAGTTGGTTTTCGCCAAGTGCACTACATGCCTGTTGGTCTTCCAGATTGTCTCGAATTATGCAATGGACTTGAACACTTTCTGTGGGTCAACGACAAAGATGTGTTCAGTGTGATACCTGTTCCCTGCATGTTTGTAGACTGCCCAGTTTTCCATCTCTGTACAGATAGCCAGCTACCATCCAAAACTGAGGAGCTTATTAATCGAGGTAAAGGTGGGATCATCATACGACGAAACAGCATAAGTAGTATCTCTTACGAACAAAGACATGATGAACACATTATTCGCTGGGTGGAAAGATGGCATGGCTGGACCCATACTGTCACTTGGAAGAAAGGGAATGTTCGGTGGACATCTCCTTGCACGCCTCTGATGTGTGAAGCGTATTAAATACACAAATTAAAATAACAATAAATAACAAATTTTGTTATCATAGCCAACTTGTTTATCTGTACTGTACTGTCATCATCATGTACAGGTGGCATGCCTCATTGTATGGAACTGAAAGTTTTTTTTTCCATGTATCAAGCAAGAGGTTTACAAGAAAGGTAGAAAAATTATAGAAGATCCCAACAACAGTTGTGTAAACTTTAGTGACTAAATTCGCAATGAAAATTATGAATTCTTTGGTTATGAAGCTCGCAACAACATTTATGAATACTTTAGTGACACTGAAGACTACAATTATGTTCAAGACTACAATGATGTTCAAGACTACACACCAGTACTACGACCTGACCCTAACAAGGAGGAAGCTATATTTCACCCCATGTTCGAACCCTGGGCAGATAACTATGCCTATGTGGTCACCAGAAAACAGTGCGTAATTTATGAAATTCAATATTTGAAAGTGAAAAGTGGAGTGGAGAAATTCTGAAAAGAATGTATCTTGTGTAGGGATGGCAACCACTTTCGTGCAACATTAAACCACTTTCACCACATACTTTCAGCAACATAGCAGCTTGTTTTGCGTGTCAAGGTGATAACTGCCCAGTTCATTTATGTAAACCATTTTTACCTCTGCCACTGACTCTGGACCAAGAAATCAGGGTCTGAGACACAAGAGTGTGTTGTTGTGGAAAAATGTGATGGACTGCAACATACCATAAGTGCAACAAAATCTACACATAACCAATGCAACAGGTTGCTTTTCTAATTTGTGTCCTGTGTATAGAGAAAAACTGTTGCAAGATATAAATTTCTCACCAGCAAATTTTTGAAGGGTTATTACAAAAAAAATTAAATACAGGGTGTAACAGAAGTGATGGTCAATAATTCACACATGGAAAGTACTGGCCAAAAGAAGCTACAAATGCCCAATAAACATGGATCCGGAAATCAACCCTTGTCGAGATAGAACACATTGTTTGTTACAGTTGATTAGTATGTCGTCGGCTTACTTCTAAAACCTCGTAAGTCCAGATTGTCCCAAATTTATGTTCCAAGTCAATATAATGCAGATTTTCAATGCACTTCTAGTGGTAAAACCTCGTAAGTCTACTCTACATTATCTTTCTTCTATGGCCAAATTAAAAAACCTCGTATCTCTTTGGCAGCGCAACTGTAACCTAAACACTCGTATGTCAGAATCCTAAAACCTCGTATCTTTGTTGTTCTGAACCATACTGTAAAACCTCGTAAGTCTTTGTTGTCT
>PNEQ01025071.1:0-11037 GCA_003012365.1 Medauroidea extradentata | reverse complement strand
GTCATATCGTCGTACCAGGTCTAAGCAGAACTGCACAAATGTGAAAGGTAAGTATTCATTTCATATAACAAGCCCTCCACATATCGCTGATCAATAACAGACATTGCTATAATTTTGATGTAGAATAAAACCAAATATGCGTAAAAATAACAAACGTGACGGGAGACAAATGAGATGCAGGTCGACCATTGCGTCTCAATCCTGATGGCAAAAAAGATTTATATAATTAGAGTGTAGCCACCCCTACTATTTTCATAAGGGTGGAAGGTATCAAGTTGTATTTGGTGTTGGTTTGAAGGTCGCAACAGTATTAAGCAATGCTGAAAAAATATTTTTTATGTAATTTAGTTTCCGAAAATCAGGCGAAATACGATTATAAATTTTGATATTCAGAGGCTCATTACTCCCTTAATATTAAGTTTAGGCGAAAAGTGCAAAATATAATTTCTGCCTCTTTTTCATTAGGAATCGTCTGCCGGAGTTTGTTGGTTTTGTTCAATAACATCCTGTATTTATATTCATTAGCACATATAGTCTCTAATTAACGTACTAAATGTTTCCAAAATAATTGTTTGCGCCTTAAAATTAATATTACTTAATTTAACTGTAGGTGTGTTTAACTTTAACAATAAACTTTAATCCGAATCACGTAATATTCGTCCTAGGGCTTGTTATATCACATGAATTATAATTGAAGAATTGTTTTCCAGAGGGATAAGGAAATACTCGGTGGCAGAGAACTGGATAAGGCTTTAGACTTTTAGGACTTAGACGCTATACGGGTGACGGGAGAGCCTTGAACCGCGCATCATTTGCTGCATCACCACAACGAAGAAATCGCTTAACTATAATAGAGGGCAAGGTTCATACAGATTCATTTTTACTGTGGGATTTTATGGGGAGGCAATACAATTTTATTGGTGGGAAGTCTGTAACAAAGTTCAGTACTCGTTTCTAACAATCACATACATCCTTTTAGTACGTTTTGATGCTAGAAAATTTGAAAAGACCGTTTTAGCTATGTGGAAGGCTCAGAAATAAGGATTTTTTTATGAACACACTGTCCAATCAATGGCATTCCGTCCTTGTCTAAAGTGTTTTTTTTCTTTTCGCACATTAGCACAATGGGAACATATAAAAAACGTATTTGCGAACATAGTGCAACACATTTGAAGAATGCGGTAGGCGGCACCCTTAAGCCCACGGGTCTATATTTATGCTATCTTAGTAAGTTTAATTTTTAAAATCCTGAAAGGAAGAAGATACTGCTAAGCCGTTACATAGAAATGTTGGAAATTGTTTGTACTTTGTAGCCATTTTTTTTTCAGAACATAGGTTTATATAATGTGGGTTAATTATCGACTTAAATAAATCTTTTAAAGTCGATATTTGACAAAAATTATAAAAATTTACGTGTTGAATAATTAGACTACATAATACAGACAATTTCCAACATTTATATGTAACGGTTTTGCACTATCTGCTCCCTTCCAGGATTTAAAAAAACTTAACTCGCAAAAACCGCATAAATAAGAATCCGTTGCCATAAGGTTGTTCAAGTGCGATAAAATCATAATTTTATATTTATACGAAATAGTGTTGGTTTTGTAGACGATACTTGTGAGTACAGTTTCCTCTCACGAAATAAATTCAGCTATCGTAGTTTTCTCATAACAGTGCGTCAAAGTCAAAATTGGCATGTTTTGCTGCCATGCAAATAGTGATAACTAATTGACTTACGTGAGTGAAATAATTCACAGTGTAGTAACATGCTACGGGCTACGTAATAAAACATTTTTAATAAATCCTTTGAGCAATTTTTGTATTTAAAATTTGTTCTGAATTTTTTACTTTTTTCCTGTACTTTTGCGATTTTTTTAAAAATTAAAATATTACATTATGGTTTTTAAAATACTTTATTGCATAGCTCATGGGATGTAAGCTCACAGCGAATTATTTTGTTTAAGTAGGTCAGTTGAATTTCACTATTTGCATGGCAGTATATGTTGACTTTGAAGCACCGTTATGAGAAAACTATACGAGCTAAAGTTGTTTTGTAAGGGGAAACAACACTCATAAGTATCGTCTACAAAACTAACACTATTTAATAAAAATATAAATTTATGATTTTATCGCGCTTGAACATCCTTAAGGTAGCCACCTATACCGAAGCCACCGAGTGGTGCGCAGAACTCCGGCCATTACTAGAGTATTCGAAAATTGCTCAACGCGCATGATCGATACCTGTTTAGAAATATCATTCAATATACAACACACGTTTGTTTACCGTTTTCAAGTTCCCCACTACTCAATACAGCATATTTTCTTAGTTCCTAAAATGGCGAAAATTTGTGTTTTAGCTGTCCGGTTTAGGTGTAAAAATCTTTGCGCAGAATCTTTAAAAATGTATAGGCGTTTAAAATACACCATTAACTTTAATAACACGTGATAAAATGGTAGGGTCACCGCTGTCTCTTAGAGGCTTATCGTACGCTCCATTAACTTGTTCCCCCGATAAAACCAAACTAAATTCAAAGTATTTAATCTTTTTTGTTCGTTTTGTAATGTTTTGTGCGCCAAATCCTACGTTATGTGCGAATTTCCCTTAAAAGTTACATGCTTTTGAAATCGGAAGGGAGGGGGGACAAGTTAATGACTACCACAACATAAAATAGTTCCCTGAAAAATTTAACAGACTATTGCTCAGGTGTTGTGCTGATTTGTGAGCTAAGTCTCGAGTTTAGTGGGATATTAGTACTCGGTACAGCACTTGGCAAATGTACCGTCACTGCAGTACTTCTCCCCGTATAACGCCAATCTAAACAGAAACTTGTGCACGTATTCTACTTGCTTTGTGCTGATTTGTGCGTCTGGTACCGAGGTTTGTGCGCCATTAGTATCAGGTACAGCTCTCGTCAAATTTATCGTCACTACAGCACCGCCCCCGTGTAACGCCAATCTAAACATAAACTTGTACACGCTATCTACTAGCTTTGTGCTGAATTGTGCGCCTGGTCTCGAGTTTTGTGCGCCATTAGTATCCGGTACAGCATTCTTCAAATGTACCGTCACTGCAACACTTCTCCCCGTATAATGCCGACCTAGACAGAAATTTGTACACGTAATTTACTAGTTTTCTGCTGATTTGTGAGCCTGGTCACGAGTTTTGTGCGCTATTAGCTGTACTTTGAAGTTCGAAGGTGCAACATAATAGTTCGTTTGGGGTAATAGGGCTGCGGTATGCAATCCGTGATGCCATTCGTCGGAAATCGATTATTACTGACTAGCTGAATTCAAAGCAAAGAGGGGCGGCGGTAGACACTCCATAATACACAACACGTGATGTTACCAACCACTTATATTGAAAGAGTTAGGATCGTTCGTTTTTATCCTATTACACGCCATACAAGAGCAGTTCTTGGTGAGTACAGCAAGCCAGAAAAGAAACATTCATCTAGACCTTTCCCGCATTACGTGTATGGTACATTCGAGGAACGTATAGGTGATTCGGAATAAAGTGAGCACTAAAAAAAGCCCTGATTAATTTCTATTTTCTGCCAGTTTATATCTTTCCGCTACATGTAAACATCAACATTGCCACGTGCTTTTATTTACATAGTCTTGTACAATGTTTACATTTACGTTACAGTGCTCCGATAAATTTTAGCTGCAATATGTACTCATTAAATGCACGGGGGCTGAATACATGCTATACTCAGTAGTAATCTTAGTTATAAATACCTGCGAGTTAACGTATAACACTGGTTTCTCTGTGTCTACTCTAACGGCGCTATTAATTACCGTTACGAATCTCGTAAATCCATGCACAGTATATTCGAACTTTTAAATTAAAACCGTCACTAAAAAAACACACGACACACGCAACTCAAGAACTAAAATTCCGTTCAACATACTGCAATGAACGACGACGTTGAATGTGTTTATCAGAAACACATATTCATTACACAATGGACAAACAAATTGAATGACGCAATGCGGCGAAAACCTAACTCTGATGCCATCTGTCGGTGAAATTTTAAACTATCTCTGAGGCGCGAAGCAATAGCGGCGTGTGCCAACGATAATCGACTCGGTTGCGTCGCTTTGTATTGCCGCTAATTAAATAAAATTATACAGTCAGTAGGTATGTCAGTAAGAACTTAAATAAATATTTCAAAGTATATTAAATACAGAGAGGTCGTTTGCAATTGATGTTGTTTCACTAATGCTGTATTCAAATAAGAAAATACACGGGACTACATGCAGTTATTCGCTACCAACCATACAAACAAAAATGTAACTGTTGTTAATGTTGGCTTATATGCAGTAACGGCTAGTGATTTTTTTTCAAAGGTTAAATCTTTAGTGCTCACTTTATTCCGAATGGCCTATAGTAACGTTAAGAGGAGTGTGTTCCAAAGTCAGAGAGAGAGTTTGACGCGTGAGAACAGCGGGCCGATAAGAGCCAGGGAACCACGCTGAACGAGCATAGCCTTTATTCACAGAGGGGCCGCGGTGGCCGAGTGGTTAGAACTCTCGCCTCCCAAGGCGATCCGGGTTCGATTTCCGGCGGGGTCGATCCCCAGATTTTTGCATGTGGGAATCGTACCGGACGATGCCGCTGGTCGGCGGGTTTTCTCGGGGATCTCCCGCTTCCCCCGCCCAATCATTCCGGCGCTGCTTCATACTCACATCATATCATCCATCACCAAGCGCTAAAGACGTCGCTGTTAAACGCTGACCAAAATCTCTCACTCACTCTATTAACAGCGCACCATACTGGCGTGCATGGTCTTCGTTGCATCCTTTTTCTATTGAACTAATAGGAGGACGTTATTCACTGACCTCCCGTGGCTGTAACATGTATATTGAGATATTCTATCAAATTTTATGTCCGTAGTAGATGTAAAATGATGAGGTCTGATCATTTCAGTAGACTGCTTGGTGTCTGAAACGTGTTTTCTGCAGATATTTGATTTTAAATATGTATAAAGGAAGAACTAAAAATGTTATTTTACTTAAATTTGTGTACTGATTATTTTACATTTAGTGATATTTTATATAACCCGTATTTGAACATAATATTTACGGATCTATAATAGAACCCATGCTATCCCGAACGCAAGTCCGTGGTATTATCTCTGCATCACTTATTTATGCAAATATTAATTGGGAGAAAAATATAGGAATGTACATGAACATTGTGAAAATAATAAGTTACGCTATACATAATATTAAAAACGTTATTCATTTCGGGAATGTATTTATTCAATTCGTTCCAAACAGAAATTAGATCAGTTTCCTCCTTTTTAAGTTTCAAAAGATTCGACTCAAAACTGTACCAATCCGCTGCACCCAGCTCTAAGATTAATCCTACTACAGATTAGGAAACTCGTTCTTAGTTTGTAAAGTGATACTTTTTGCCGCTAGTAGGGCTGGTGTAGTCCTTACCGATACAGCGAAACTAGCGTCGGAAATTGCCACTTGTGAAACTAATGTAATTGTAGTTTCTAACACTGTTGCCAACTCAGCGGAATTTCTGCTTCATTCGGTGGTATTTGTAAACATTTTAGAAGGAATGTAATTCCGCTCCAGAAATTGGATTTCTGCATACCGGAGTTAAAAGATGTTGTAAATTTGTCACTAATATATAATATCAAATATATGATACACAGTGTTTTTAAAACTTAGCTAAATTATTCTTTTAAATTTCTCGATTTCAAATGTGTGCCATTAAATCATTATTTTCAGTTTATTTTGTGTGATTTTTGGTACTGTTTGTTTATTTGGTGCGAATTTAAATCATGTTATATAAACATTTGATTTTTATACATTACTGATACTGATTCAAGTGATAAAATGTTAGAGTGAAATTGTTTGCTGATGATACTTTTATAATAGTGATATATGTATTAAAGATGTAATCGCGAGAACTAATAAAGAGCTAAGTGAAATTAGTGACTGAATAAAAATCAAGAGGTTAAAAGTTAATACAAAGAAATTAAATTATATGCAAATGGTGTCATGATTTAAATTATATTGTTGTAATGGATGGTTATGAACTAAACTGCGTCAAGGAAATAAAATTTTTAGGTGTTATGATTAATGATTGCTTGAATACTAAAGCTCAATTTAATTGCATTGTTAAAAAATTAAAAAAAAATGAGATTTATTTACAGAACTTGTAAATATACGAGGGGTTTAGGTTGATAGTGGTGTACGTCAGTTAATATAGCATTCCCGTAAATAATTATTTTGTAATCACATGCAAAATGCAATACATACTTGCAATACTCAATTAGTGCTCGCAAATCTAATTAATTTATTACAGAAATGTATTTTAAAAAATGATAAAATATTAATAACAATGACACTACTAAACATTTGTGACTTACACCACTACGAATCTCTATCCCTCATGGATCTAAATATTCAAACATGTTAACATAATAATACTGCTACAAGTTGGGGCTATAGGTATGCTGAGGGATGGAGGTCTTTGATAAAAGAAAAAAAAATTAACCTAATTTATTCACAATTTTCTACACGAAAATAATTTCTATATGTCACTAATGATAATTTACTATTAAATAAAACTTTAATCAACACAAATAACGACAATTTACTTAAAGGTTATAAAATGTATGTAATAAAATCGCACTACTCGTTGCCGCAGACATTCTCGCTTAACACTCTTGAATTCTTCTCACAACCAGTCACTATCGCCACAACTCACACCAGACTCCTGCCGGCCAAAACTCTTGTCTCTGCCACAGCAACAGTGCAGTGTAGTCTGAAATTCCTTTATTCTTACCGCTACTGTATAAGCTTAACACTGTTCGCGCGATAATCGCGGCACGCAGGTGGCTGTTGCGGCGCTACGAAAAGTATCACGAGCCGTACAGTACAGTCGGAGGACCCTTAGTTCTGTCGCCACTGCATCTTCTTACACAGCTCAGCAAGATAGTTGCGACTCGCCACTTGTTGTATATGTACTGTAATTCTGGGCGCGGTCTACCGCAATTTTCATCACCATTATTTTATTTTTTATTTGTACCAGACATTTTTTTTCTTATTTTAGACATAAAATGTGACTAAATTTGGCTCTTATGAAATTTTTTTATCTGTCATAATTTACGCGTAAAGGCTTGTTAAAGTCATATTTTGCATGTTTCCGTTTCAACGACTACACTAAAACCAACTGATATACCAAACTCAAAAAAATCACAGTGGATAAAGACATTGCAGGCTACAATGACATGCTCATAAAATTAAAGAAAAAAATTATCTATATTAAAAAAAAATTTCGAATTTTTAAAATTTTAATTTTGAGTTTTAGCATTTTTTAAAAAAATTCAAATCATTTTTATCATTTATTTTTATGAGCATGTCATTGTAGCCTGCAATGTCTTTATCCGCTGTGATTTTTTTGAGTTTGGTTTATCACTTGGTTTTAATGTGGTCGTTTAAAAATGAAACATGCAAAATATGACTTTAACAAGTCATTGCGCGAAAACTATGAGAGATAAAAAAATTTCATTATAGCCAAATTTAGTCACATTTTGTGTCTAAAATAAGAAAAAAATATCTGGTTCAAATAAAAAATAAAACAATTAATGATGAAAATTGCGGTTGACTGCGAGAGGAAACTTCACTGTTACAGAAACAACAAAATGTATTATGAATAAAAATAATACTAGGAAAGGCGGAGACACTAATTTTGTAAGAATGTTTAATGAAGTTAAATGGCTTTCTATAAAACAGGATACAAGCATTAATACGCTATTAATAATTTTTAAAGTTAAAAGAGGCTTAGCACCGAGATATACGCTTAAAAAAATTGTATTACAAATAGTATGATTCATAGACACAACACTTGACAGAAAAATAACTTATTTATTAATAGTGTACTTTCTTAGTTAAGTCAAACGAGTAGTCCAGTTCCAAAACTCCCCATGTCCACTTTCACTAAAACTGAGAAAATGGAGAAAAACTGAATTGCAAGACCGTTGTGACATGGCCAAAACAGTTTTTCAAAGTGTGTCTGTTTTTTAATAAGGCGAATTTAGGAAACTATCATCACGTCAACTTTAGCACACATTTAAAGTCTACACTAAACTGTTGAGAACTCATTTTTCCTTGATGATGGACAAGACGAGTTTTGTCTGTTTTTTAATAAGGCGAGTTTAGGAAACTATCATCAAGTCAATTTTAGCACACATTTAAAAGCTACACTAAACTGTTGAGAACTCATTTTTCCTTGATGATGTACAAGACGAGTTTTGGAACTGGACTACTCGTATTACGGAAATTCAGCAAGTTACCCTGCAGAGGCAAAGGATTGTAAAGAAAACTCAGTTGTTAAAATTAAGGTTTAAAAAATGGGCAAGGTAAATGAAAGTTGTGTAAAATGTATGAGAAATTATTATGCTATAATAGTGACATATTAATGGTATTAAGTTTTTAGAAATGTAATATTTTTGTCATGTATTACTCTTATCAGTTCTATGTAACTATCAAATAAATAAAGTTACAATAATTAAATACAATCGGTGGTGATGCACTTGTGTTGGCAAGCCTGGCCATGTACTCGGGATGTCCCAGTTCCCAGTGCCGCAGCTGCACGCCCCAGCGTCTCAGCGCTGCGTGTTATCGCGACACCGGAAGCTGGTTCGCATGGTGTAAGCAGCGATTGGCTGGCTAGGGGCGTGGGTGGGGAATTCCATCCTTTCCCCCACGAACCGCTCATAGAGCAACCGAACAACGAACGCTGTTTCTGCGCCACTCGGTCGGTCGGTAAGTTTGGTTATAAGCGTGAGGACAAGAATTTGTGACGAGATGTCATCTTTAGACTACGACAATAATGTGGCCCCAGCTGTGGCAGCTGCCGGCCTGAGGTAAGAACTCACCTATCTGTTTCGTATCGATATAAGTTGTATATTTGGAGACGTAAGTGGATTCACAACCAACACTTAGCGTACGTGAATACGTTAGTTTAAAAGTAAAAACCCTTTTTGTGCACATGTAAGCATTCACTTCATACGTAGCGTGAGTACATACCAGCATGGGTTTGTCAACTTTCTACTGCTTCGCTAAGTGGTGGTTGTGAATCCATGACATAGTAGTCGTAAGAACTTAAGAATAAGTATATTTTAATAATACTTAGTACGTTCTCTTTATGTCGTAATATTTGTTTCGTTCAAAAGCAATGTGCCATTATTGACTACTGGCATTTTGCTCTAAAATAACAACTTTTATGCTCATCTAGATTTTATGGTATTGTAAATCCAATCCGAAAAACCTTATGACTTAAATTAAGGTGTCCGCCTGGTGGTCGTGTGTTTGTGTGAGGCACGGCGCCAAGGACGATGTTGACCGGCTCTTCTGGTGCAGTATCGCCTCTAGCGTAAGACACTGAAACGGCGTGCAGTGGTATCTTTGATCACCCGCCTGATTGACATTTTCTGTGGTGACCCCATCTTTATTGGTTCAAAGTTTTAAGCAACGTTTAATATATATTTGTACCTTAGTTTCAGAAAAATACCGTGAGTAGTTGTTTAGATATAACAAGTCGTTTTTTACCCATTTTGAGGGGCTTCGAAATTATCGTTCTAATTAACGTGATGTTTGAAATTATCATTTCGACATCGTTTGAAGTGTTTGTTCTTTTTGTAAATGCACATCTTAGAAGCACGTTTAGAAGTTTCTTAGAAAAAATAGTTCTGATAGCCGCTGCATCGCTGTGTACAAGGCAGGCGGCCGCCTGAGCGTGGTTGCGAATACAACTGCGCGTACGCGCAACCTAACCAGTGACCGACTGTATATTTTATTTAGAAATTTAGGGTCGATAGATTCGAATGTTTCAAAACACCGCTGCGTGCGTCATAGTTGGAAACTTGAGACACTTTGGTATTACGATGTTTTTGTTAATATTTGTACGTGTTCCCGTGTTGAACAAACCGCCAGTCTGTTTTAAAAAAAGTATTTACCTGTTATATTTTTACCGGTAATTCTAATTCTGCTTGAAAACTATTATTTAGTTTTAGGATTATTTCGTAATAAAATACGAAATTTAATTTATATTAATATATACAGGGTGTACATGAAAGTACGTTACAAACTTCGTGTGGTGAATCCATGTCGAAAATTAAGTACAGTTACGTAAGACGACTTTTCGCTTAGCACACTTTGTAAGGGAGCAATATGCCCTCGAAAAACGAATTTCAAACTAGTTTATTGATACAAAATCGTAAACAACGTAACATTAAATCATAATCCGCCGGATACTGTGTTCTGCTAACACTTATCGACAGTCCATGAAAAATATGTTTGGAATAACTTACATCGTCATCAAAATAATGGGGGTGGTCACCCCCTTTCCGGCTTAGACGTTGGTGCCATCAGATTTTATGAACATGCAATGCTATAATTTGTTTTCAAGAGACCCCGATGAACAAAAAAGGTCATCTTGTTGTTACACTGTAAAGTGAAGCATGTCCGAGAAAATGGCCAAAATACAGTACGTATATTTAGTGGGCTGACACTTAGGCAACACACAATACACCGAATGATACGGTACTTAAAACAAGTGTAGCAAATACTTTACTGTAATTAAAACATTCACAGCCGCATAAGTGATACTCGTTATCACAACAAGCGCTCGAATGTTCGGCCACCTTCAGTATTACGTGCATTGCAACGATGCAACAAGGACAGTCGCACACGCTGGAACAGGTTGGCATTCGCCCGTATCACTTCGCCTGCTGCAACGGTGCGTGCGACGAGCTCCTCGACCGTGTCCACTGGCGTCTCGTAGACAAGGCTCTTCATGTGTCCCTACAGGTAGAAATCCAGGGGTGATAGATCAGGGGAGCGAGGAGGCCACGTGACAGGTCCTCCCCTGCCTATCCAGCGTCCTGGAAATACTTGGTTGAGGTACTCACGAACAGCACGAGCATTGTGAGGTGGTGCCCCATCGTGTTGTAGCCACATGCGGTCACGTATCAGCAGCGGTACGTCCTCAAGCAACTCGGGCAG
>PNEQ01025070.1:0-11039 GCA_003012365.1 Medauroidea extradentata | reverse complement strand
GTTAAAAAGAAAGGAATCGTGAAAACACATTTTTCAAATGATATTGCCTAAGTTTCCGTCCGTAGAATCTAAAGCGCTGCGAAAATTTGTGTTTACCAGGACATTCATCATCAGGCTTCGTCATATCACGAATATGAAATTGAAACTCTTGAAAGCGACAGTTGAAACTTCATATGTATTGCTGTGAACTGAGGTAAGAGGATTTTAATTTTTTTTTAAATTTCGATTGCCTTGTCTTGTTTTCAGCAACAGTGCATAAGCAAAATCATTATTAAAATAGGAACAGTACAGTATTTGAATAAAATTTGTATGCGATTTTTGCACGCGTAAAATTTTACTCTATGTTTTTCACTGTCTGAAAATTTGCACAAAAAATATTTAGTTTATGATCAAAACAAATGTTACGGAATGTTTTTCAATACAATGTAATATAAAGTAAATTGTGTGTTTTTAAATGCGGCGTCTTGCATAAATGCAGTTCTATCTCAATGTTTATATGAAAAGTACAAAGTTAATGTTCAAAATAAACTAAGTGTATGTATTCTTAGTAAAGTGTTATATATGTGTTTTTCAGTGTAACGCCTTCCTCTAATATCTGTGCCATTTACAATTTGTTATTTTACTTCGTGTCTTTCTGAAACATATCTTGAGCTACCTCAAATTTCGTTTGAAAATTAAAATAGTTTATATTCGAAACAAATGTTACTCAAGCGTGATAAGTATGCTTGTACTTGTACCACTTTACGTTTTAGCAGTGTCCGAACTTACCAATTTGTAATTTAGGTTAGCGGGAATTTCAAGTAGATGTAGGTATTTGAACTACTCTTAGCAACACAGCTTGTGTTCAGCTTAGGAACTACGCTAGTGTTTAATTTCCTCAGTAAACGAAAAATAAAAGAAACGTAAATGTGTTTCGAAAAGTAATGAATGATTTAATTTTTGCTTTTCATTACGGGTTACGTAAAAGTGATATATTATATACTTTTATGAAATATATTACATACATAAATTTCTTCCTGGTAAACTAATATCATTATTAAGGAACAAACAGGATGCCACGCTCCTGCTTTGTTGTTTCGTCTGATTAACTGTTGTTAATCTTTTTAAAACGTTCTTTAAAAATATCGTTAAAATATTACTTCAGCAGTAAAATATGTTGTAAATAATAGAGACCTTAGAGGAAAGCGTTACACTAAACAACTCACATTCTCAGCGGCCTGCCTACACGGCTGGCAGGCACATGGGTCGTACTGTTCTTGTGACAACCTTCGAAAGATATGGCAACAGTGTCAGCCAGTCGCTGTAAGAATCTTTATTCTCACGCTCTTGGTGCTGTAGTCTCGCGCCCCACCTCCCCACCCTTCTACCAACTGTACGTGACACAGGTCCTGTCCGAAAGTTGGGGAAGGAGGAGGGGGGGGGGACATGCTTTCGTACAGTTCAAATATTTCTTGTCTTTCTCGCCAGATGGAAGCACTTCACAGGGGACTTGTAGTCAACCTAACACATCGTTACATACATTTGATTTTATGTCTAAATTTCGTGAACTAGTTTAACAAACTGCAATATTATTACTTATAAAATTCATTTAAATGCAACAGTATGATACGGTGTAGTATTTTTGTTTCAAATCTTTGGTTAAAGTGTCTAAATTTGCTACTGAAATAACATAACAAAAAATTATGAAAAAACGCATTTACATTAGCATGTAAAATGCATCAGTAAACTGTTTCAAACAACTATTTTTAAAAACCGAATGTGACACGCACTTTTTCGTACTTTAATCTAGCAAGTGAATGCAGTAATTAGTAAAAAATTTTATTCTGATTCTTGCTGTAATGGCTGCAAAATAAGTATGCAAAGTTTGTTTAAAGTGTCAAAACATATATTAAAATTTTTTTTCTAAAAAAAATTATGTTTCTTCAATGCTTGTCATTTATGTCTACTACAAAATAAATCATTTCAAGTTCATTTTAACATTATTTATTTAGGGAATAATCCCCCTTAACATTTGTCGAAACAAAAATGTTAAATCTAGAACAAAAATATCTGTAAGAACCAAAATCTACAAATAATCTGTTGTTTCAAACACAGTATACTGAACAAAAAATTACAAACACACAAAAGTTTTAAATTGAAACAAAAATACAAATATGTATAACATTACTTATGTACATGAAAAACCATTTGGCAGAACTTTTTGTGGCTGTAATGAAGATAGTTGTACAGCAAAACGTTTACAGTATTTCAACATTACATGAATTTATTCTATTGTAAGTAGATATTTTATGAATAGACAATATTTTTACAGAGAAATTGTCGAAGACAAAATATAACTCGTACAGATATGTATGACTTTACATGATCTGTTATTGGATTGGTAAGCCATGATGATGGTGTTACACATGGGGCATAACCTCACCTTCATTTTAAAACTTCAAAACGACATTTCATATATGTTCAAAGAGGTGGAGATAACTATTTAATTTCCCCTACAGTAAAAAAAATTAATAAAATTATGAAACATCAGTCGGTTACAATATAAAAGAACTCGTTATATTTATTTACAAGGGCCTTCCAGTTAAGATGGTTTATGACAGCTAAATTGTTAAAACACCAAAATAACCGTGTTGTGAGTTTTTTTTTTTTTTTTTTTTTTTTTTTTTTTTTTTTTTTTTTTTTTTTTTTTTTTTTTTTTTTTTTTTTTTTTTTTTTTTTTTTTTTTTTTTTTTTTTTTTTTTTTTTTTTTTTTTTTTTTTTTTTTTTTTTTTTTTTTTTTTTTTTTTTTTTTTTTTTTTTTTTTTACTGCCTGTTGTCTACAGTATGTTAAATAATTTCTGTAAAACTTCTTAAATTTCATATGGTACCAACACAAAGGAGATCAAAGTTTATTCCAGGCAGAGTTGGACCCAAATTTTCTACACGTGGGGAATGTGATGAACAATGCAGTTGGCAGGCAGGTTTTCTCTGGATACTCCAATTGCCTTTACCTTTTGAATTCAGTCAGTACTCCAACATATAAATTCCTTTCAAGTCGTCCTTCAGGGTTCGAGAGGCGCTTACGGGCAGCCAGATAGAAGTCTCTCAAGTTGTCCTGCCCTGCACTCAGGCACTGTCCCCGTATGCTGTTTATCTACTATTCAGTATGGCACAATAGTTATTGAAATTGACATGACAGACCCACCCACTGTCACTTCACTTATCAATATCTACCATCAGTACACTTACAAATTACAGCACTCAATTCAAAGGTCTAACCTGATACTGTTAGGTTAGCCAGGTAGACTTGCACCTAAATGGAAGCATGCAAAACTCAGACAAAGACTCATTTGCCTGCTTCCTTATCCCAGGGTTTTGCTCTCTGAAGCTGTCCGAACATAAGGTTGGGCTCCACGAATGCCCTGTCGAACCTTAACTAATAATTACTATGGAATGATAGGCCAACTACAACCTCACTCTTCTTGAGAGACTGTCCAAACTCTGAACAACCTGGAATTAACATGAAACTATGCAAAATGTTTTCAACTTTCCAGGTACAGTAGACTGAATTGTCATTGGCTGCAGCTTTGTTGAGTGAGGCAGCTTAGCTCAGCACTTCCACTAAATAACCTGGCCTGCATCTACTGAGACCTGAGCTCAATGTTGGCATCAGTCACAAAGATAAGGTTTAGAAAAAACCACAGGTTGCTCCCAGGCTAGACAACATGGCACTTCAAGTGGCAATGTGCAATTTATCAACACTACCATGCTCTGTGAGCAGAAGCACTTATGAGGCCCTAGGCAAGTCCTGAAAAAAAAAAGGCCCCCATATATTACATTTTCATTTCACATAACTTCCAGAATATGGCAACTAGTTGAACTATGGCACTCCTTGAAGATAAATAAACAATAAGGTGTTTTGCCAACGACCACAATTACGTATTATGATGCCACAATAATAACAAGGCCAGGACAATCACCCCATGTCCCTGCCCTGCTAAAAGTCACCCCTGACCACAGAGTGATGTCCATTCCATTTGGCTGAGGCTTGCCTTTAGCATGGCTACATGCAACATTCCAGCAAACCAATAATACCACAGAAAAATTAATGGGGACACACGGGATCTGTTAAATGCTCGTAATGCTGACAAATGTTCTACTTGTACTACCAATACCACACAACATATCAAAATTAAACAGATCTCTCTAGCCAAGTTTCCCTTTCCAATGCTCTGCATGTAGGGCCTACTCTATCAATAAAGTGCAGGGAATATTTGTGCTTTCATTATTCCCTTTTTTTCACCAAGTTGTTCCTCAGCCAGATCACATGTTGTAAACAACTCAAATAACATGTAAAGTACACAACAATAACATTAAATATTACTTTTCAAACACGTGACACCCTCTTGTGTCTCAATGGACATCTATGAATGCTCTCGACATCTTATCGAAAGCACGGTCATTACAGACGGACTCAAAGCTTCAGACTATCTACGTAAAGCAAAAGGAAGCACCCGCGGCCCGTATTAAGAAACCATTATTCCCATAAAGTGATTAAAAACACAGAAAAAAAAAACTATTTGTCAGACCATGAATCCAACACGGGTTCTTCCAAATGTCAGTCCAAAAAGTTAAAATAAGCTACCACATCAGGCTCTATAGTTGTTCAGTATTAAGCCAACAAGCATCAAGTACTGCTATATAAAACCTTCCACCTATGCATTGCCTGGGTTACAAAACATCTTTGCTCCAAAAACTAAAGCAGACAGAACCTTTTATTACTTACAATGCTGCATTATGCATGAAGTGCAAAATATTTCAGAGTTTAAATATATACACTTCATTCTGCCATATTACTCTCTAGCATGAAACATTCAAATCACTGTGAAAAAAACTCACGTGTAATCCTGACAGGCCATATGCAACAAACTTGCTTCTCTTTGTTTCGAGGGCTAACTGCAGAGCACGGAGACATTTTGCTCGCAGTTCATGTGCTGGATCCCTCATCAAGCCTTGCTGGTTCTCGAGGAAGTCTGCAGTACAGTCATATACACAAAACATGAGTCATTTTTACTTCAGTATGAACAATACAAAAATTACACTTCTTTGTTGCTATTTTTTTTACAGGAAAGAGATGGTACCTACTGTTTTGAAAGATAATGTGTTGTCCTATATTTTTGTGTGTATCTGTCAAGTACCAAAACATACATACTTGTGATTCTGTGTTTTGTACGTATACTGATAGCCTAGCAGCCTCTTCCTTTCAACTATATTTAAAAATAAAGTTAAAGTTATGTTTGAATGAATAGTATTTACAACCAAAGCCACACTTTTATAACACACTAAATAAAATGTAATACAATCAATTAAAAACATGATCAACATTCACATGATTAAGAATGTCTCCCACAGTTCTGAGCTTGAAATTCACTAAATCAGAGTGTCATATGCTTGAGTTGCTTAAGAACTATAACAAAAAATGTTGACCGAGTTCTGCATAAAGTATTTCTCCTGTTAAAAAAAGTAATAGTAATATGGACATAGCAACGAAATACATAATTAAAACTTTTACATTTCTGACAAACTTTTCACTTGCATGGTGATACTACAAGTTCTAGAATATTTTTCATCCAGCACAACTGTGAGGCATAGGAAAGTTGTTCTTGGTGGATAAAGTGCTCGAAATGGATGCCCACTGTGTAATAATGTTAAGAAATTATGATCTCGAAGTACACAAAACTTATTTAGATGATTATTTCAGTACAGCAATGCAATCTGTCAAAATCTGTACCTCACATATAGAATACACACCTTTCTGATAAGCCAACTAACTCACCTACAACTGTCAAAGAATATTAAACTTGTCATGAATTTAAAACAAACAACTATAAAAATTACTGAGTGATATACAGTTTATAAAGTAAAAAATAATATTTATAAATTACTAGCGACCGCCCTAGCTTCGCACTGGTAGCACTAATTATCTGTAGCTGTACCCGGCATGCATTGCAAAGCTACATAAAAGTATAAGGAAACAAAGAGAAAAAATATATACTACATAAGTAAATAGATTATAAATAAAGTAAAAAAGTGTTTGGTTGGATATTCTGTTTGTTGAAGTGCTTTTTTACACACAATATTTTTGGTTTTTCCGTCTGGTGTGTACATAAATAAGTGAGATGGTTTCCTAACGCGTGAGCAAGCCACATACAGTTGTCCATGCGAGAAGTAAAGATTTTCCTAATTTAATCCACACACATGTAGTGATTGTCCCTGTGCCTTGTTGATAGTCATTGCAAATGCGAGTTGCACCAGAAACTGCAATCGTTTGAACTCAAATGGCATATCTGTAGGAATCACTGGTATGCACTGCAACAGTACATCATCTACCTTAAATTTTCCGTTTAAAATTGTTGCTTCAATGATATTGTTCATCATCTTTTTCACTGTAAGTCTAGTACCACTGCAAAGCCTTGGTGGATTAATATTTCGAATAAGAATGATAACCATGCAAATTTTTAATATCAAGACGTGTGGCGACATGCCTGGCAAATCAAGTGAATTTAAGAATTCAGTCAGATAATTTACTACTTCCTCTTGATTAATTACAGTAATGATGGATTGATAGTTGTTGTCTCGCATGGTATTATGTTTAGGATGCTGTAATTAAAGGCATTGACAATGCTGTTTTTTGGCTGCTAATATAGCACGTTCACTAAGCCACTGATGATTTTTGTAATTCTGTATGATATTCTGGAAAACATTTTGAATCAATTCGTCTGTGCTTGCTGTGATTTTACAAAAGTTGGTTGGCAGTGTGATACATTGTGTGGATTTATCAATTGCCATTTTCCCATTTTCAATCTCCAACAATTGTTTTGCGAAACATTCAGTGGATGTATCATTTTGTACTTGACACGCACGTTGGTATTCAAAGTCAATTTTCGGACGTGTCGCCATAAGACTGATGATTCATTAGCGGCTGTTGACCGTGGTATAATGGGCAGAGTTTGTCGATAATCACCAGATAATAAAATGACTGCACCACCAAAGAGCTGTTCATTCCCTCTCAAATCTTGTAATGTACGATGAAGCACTTCTAAAGCTTTTTTTGTGAGCCATAGTACATTCGTCCCATATAACAAGTTGACATGATTGGAGTACTTTACCCATTCCAGAATTTGTGCTGATATTGCATGTTGGTGCCTCAATGATATGTATATTCAATGGCAACTTCAGAGCTGAATGTGCTGTTCAACCACCATCCAAAAGGGATGCCGCAGTTCCAGATGAGGCTATTGTGAGTGCAATAATTTTTTGTGATCGTATAGTTTCCAAAATAAGTGAAATAAGAAAAGTTTGCCAACTACTCCAGGCACGTCTAGAAAATATATTCCATCGCTTTGGTTCATAATTGCATGCATAATTTTGTCATGCGCTTTACGTTGTTCAGAAACCAATTTCAGAAGATTCGTTTGAACGAATGTAACTAATTCATCAACACTGAACTGTGTTTCTTGTTACAAATCACGATCGAAAAGGTAGCTTGTAGATCGATTCTGCGTATCTATACCCAATTACACCAGTATTTTGTTAGTGATTGCCAAACATATGTCCTCAATCAAAACCATTGCCTCATTATAAATGTTTGATGAGAATTGAATGTTCTGATTTTGATTTGTTGTACGCAAATGATGAAGGATATCTTTGCTCATGTAATCTTTGTATTTTTCCCAAAGATCTTTTGGATTGGTTGGAAAGCATGTTGTCAATATGATTGCAAATAACGTCCGTATTTGCTGATGTAGCAGTATATGATGCATCAACGAGTGAAGTGTCCCAATGTGCATAGTTTTCTAAAAGATTTCATTCTTGGCAAGCTAACGATAAGTGGCTTAATACTTTACTGTTTTAAATTATGGAAAGATGTTGGTCCACGAACGTTGATTAACAGCAATCGGAAATAAAAGCATTCTGCATTGTTTGGGTGAACAGTGAACAGGCAGCCTAAAGCATCGGTCAAGTATACATTAGGACGTCCAACTACGTTACCTTGTTTGCGACGCTGAAATGTTTTCGCAGAATTGTTCCACGTTGGCACTTCAGAGTAAAGTAGCGTCTCTGCATAGATGTCATCTTTATACAAAGAAAAAAAAGCAGTTAACATTGTTTACGGCAGTGATAATGCTCTCACATGAGCATTTTCTATTGTTCAGTACATACGCTGTCCATTTTCAAGGTGGATTGACAAATGAACAACTGTTGGATGTCGTTCCTGGATTGGAAATAATAAAATGTGCCATATTGCTTTATTGCTACTAATGTAGCCTCCCAGTTTATATTGGTCGATTTCATCAATAGATACTGCTGAATTTACCATTCCAAAAACTGCCATATCACTTCCTTTGTTGACATATTTACAGATATACTTTATCAATTTCACTGAAACGCAATATTAACCATTGATGTGGGCTTCGTACGTTTTCAATAGAAACTGTGAGTATGGTAAAGTCCAATAATTATCGACTTAAACATCAATGTTTCATACTTTCAAAGTGGTTGATTTCCTGCCATTTTCAGTTGATCGTCGACTAATCTGCAAATTTCACAGCAGTTGAAACTGGAAGCTACAATGATTAGAGAATCACATTCAATTCAGCAACTGTTCACATCATATGCTGAGTTGCATCTTACCATTATTTTACTATTGCAGAGTTCACAGATATAATTTTTCTGTAAAGCCCTTCTGGGCATCCATTGACCACAGTAGTGGCAATGCTTTCCCATTCCGTTCATCTGTTTGACTTTTGGAATTTCGCCTAAAACTTCAAAAAATATCAGAAATCAAATTATCAAATAATCAAAGTTCTGCAACTTCTACGTAATTTAAAACATAAATATATAATGATACTCTCCGACATCTACGTCTGACGCCCTGCTGTTTTCATCCAGCGATGTTGGCTTGGTGAAGTATATTGTCTCGCCCCGCGTATCCAGCTCTGCCGTACTGTCTTATATAGTCATTTGTCAAAAAATATTTGCATTTTAACGGCGACGTGTAAACAGTTGTATCATAGAGATTTTATTCTCCATAGTCACTATCGTGGGATACTTTGAACAACTATTTCTATTTAGTTCTACACAGCAGCTGTTTTTAAATTAGATTTCTTTGCCAAAACTGTTAAACATTATTGCAATTTTTAACAATTAATTTATATATATTTTTTTTTTTGGGCCAGGAACCCTCATGGGCATCCCCAGAACATCCTACCAAAGTTTCATTACAATCTGATAAATAGTTTCTGAATGCATAGAGAACATACAAACATTAATTTTTATGTATACAGATGTTACAATAAAATATTTTCAAAGTATGTAAGGAAACACTAATCTTTTGCAACTGTTTTGTACTGTAACACATACTCCATGCAAGCCCTGAGAAGTTTCTGATGATACTGTTGTTAAGTTAAAGACACTGTTTACCCCAGAGCCATGGTGCAGCAAGAAAAGGGATTTAGACATTAAATTATATTAGATGAAGCCCAGTTACCTTTCTCGACATTACTTTAGAACACAATTTTATTCACATTGAGAACACGAAAATATTGCTATAGGAATGACGAAAATATGTGAAAAATTTCCAAAAAAGGTGTCTTCAGGTGTTTTTCGGGAATGAAAATACTTATCTGCCAAAAACCATTTTCCAGGGTATTGAAAAAACAACCTAAAATACATAGCAGTGTAGGCCACACTGAGATGAACAAAAACTGCAGTGGTGCCACATCTGTAGTATTAAAGAACAACACTTGCTGGTTCCTCCGACTAAACACCAAACTTACTAGCCCCTGCATAATATTTGCAAAAATTTGTTTCCATATCATTCTGATGACAATAAAAAATATTTTTAAAAGTAGTGTAAGACAATAATTATAGGCCTATTCAATTTTAAGTCTTACATTGATTATAATTGAATTTGTTTGGCTAAAGTAATTTTATACCTCAGAAATACTCTCCTTTGGTAATCAATCTGAACAAATAAAAATTATACAATATGCTCAAAATATTAAAAATAATATTTTACCTTATAAAGACTTTTTTAACTTCTGTTAGCGTAACAGTAAACGTAGTTGGTACCGGTATGACATATAATTTAGTTACAAATGGAGGCATGACTTAAGTGCAATGTTAGAAACCAGTAGATTTATAAAAAAATTATAAAGGTGTCAATACTTTACCATGAGCATCCTGAGCTGCTTTCCGTAACACAGCCTGCTTGGGGCTTGAAGCCTCTTTAACAATCTGCAGTAACAATTCCTCCATCTCTCCTCTCAGACGTACAAACCAGCCAGAATCTTGGTAATAGAATTCATTTGTCAGTGCTCACCATCAAAACGTACCTTAAACAAAAAAAAAAAACTGAGTGATATTGGAATACAATGTTGCAGAGAAGGTTAGGAGGCGAGGAGCAAGAAACTTATTAGAGCAAGGAACAGCAGCAAGGTCAGTAATGGAACCTGCGTTGAGAGGGATACGTAAAAGCTGATACTGTACTAAGGCAGTATTACACGAAAAGGCAAGTGCAATGGTTGATCAGGAAGTTTTGAATAGGATAAAGAGAACAAAGAAAATCAGATAATAATAACCAGGTAGGAAACATATCATTGCAAGATAAAGCATAACAGAAGCATAAAGAGAAAGACAGAGAGATGGTGAGATTTACAAGGAATAAAGTTAGGAATACGAATATACACAGGTGGTATGGTTAGGAGATAGAGGAAATGTCAGAATGCTAGTACCTTGGAATACTGTTGCAGGGTTAACTAAGTGTGCAGAAAGCAGCTAGAGGAGTGGTGTCTAAAGGAAGTGTTGGATGACAATTCTGTTATGTTGGTAGAAAGTAAAAAGTGGATGTGACAAAAGAAGGTAGAGTAGTGTGAACGTGTTGTAAAGCTGTGTGCAAGATGGGATTGTAATATGAAAAAAGATTAAAGATGGGCTTATGTGTTAGGCGTTAAACTGGTCGTTTTATTTAACAGGTTATGGGCCCAGACGTGTAAGAC
>PNEQ01025069.1:0-11037 GCA_003012365.1 Medauroidea extradentata | reverse complement strand
CACCTGCTCATACTCCGCACCACTGTGGAACTGGTGCAAACGCCGCCTTGCCACAATCCTCGGTGTTAATGTTCAAGATGTGTCTGCGACAACACTATGTTACTTCGACCTGAAAGTCTTCCCCGCTGTCAAACGGCGGTCTGTGGTTTGGTTGCTGATGAATTTAATACACTTTACTCTGCATACACCGGTTCCTTTCTGATTACGGGAATTCATTGATCTCCGAGCGCTCAGATGGGCGATGATACAAAGCCAAGTTTTATATAAACATTATGGACCATATTTATTTTTCTTCTAAAATGTAGTAATGTAGTCATTGTGCACTTGTACATTATACCCGTGTGTATTAGCCTACCATGTAAAACAACTTGAACAAAAAAAAAAAGGACATGCGCACTCGAGCCTCTGTCCACATTGTACTTGTTTCTCTAGATATGTACTTTATTTTCAATAAAAAAAAAGACGTAAAAAAAAAGTTGGTTGAGCGGCCGACTTTGGTGCGAGGGGTTCTGGGTTCGATTCCCAGGTCAGGCTGGGTGTTAATTTGTGTTTGTCCATTGGGTCGCAAACCTTGTCACCATACGAATTGTCAAACGAAAATTGCTGGGGTCACTCGAAATATGTCAAACCTAAAGGGGGGAATGGTTGGTGCAGTGTTGATGCGGAAGATTCCGCATCACCGCTGCACCAAACATTTTTTATCAAAAAAAAAAAAAAAGATGGTAGAGCGCTCGCTTAGCATGTGAGAGGTACCGGGATCGATACCCGGCGCCTCCAAGTATATTTTTATTTTTCATTCATATCGCACCATCGAAACACACGACCAATGAAATAAATAAAACAAATGATAATACACAAGAAATAGCAACCCTGAATTTAGTTTCTTGGCCATACTCCTTTGAGTGACTGTCAAACAAAACAGTCATCTATTTCGCATTGCACAATTCTTTCAAAGATCATAAGAAATTGCAAGTGTTTCTAAAACTGTGTATGTACTTGAATCACCTTTGTGTTGACACGGATGTGTTCCTCTTTGTCTCCTCTTCCAGTAATTGTGTTCCACTGAACTGTCTTCGCTGTTCCGTCTAGTTTTATCACGATTTTTCTAAACACACTCCTCGGTTTTTTTTTTTTAATTAAATACGTCAACGATAAAATTCTGGGTCGAACCGAACTTGGACTCGAGTCAACAAGGTACGAACAAATAGCGAGCAAGGGCTGGAAAAGGTTACACAACAAAGAAGAATTTTGAACATACGCCATTGCAGTAGGCCTAAATGGTGTGTCACAGAAAGCCAGAGAATACACACAAACAGACAGACGAGTAAACAAACAAAAGGACTTATTTGCAAGTGGCAAACATATACAATTCCACGCGGAATTCAGCCAGCGATTTACAAGAAATTAACACAAACGAGCACCCAAGCAAAAAAAAAAAAAAAACGAAGAAAAGAAATTAATAAATAACTCAGATTATTACACAAAGGGAATTCCGTCGGTAAGTACGAAACCGATAAAAAATAGTAATTACAACAACAAAATAGACAAAACAAAACGAACGGCAAAAACCTGGACATAGTAGCACATCAGAAAAGCTAACGAAAACAAATAACAATGTAACTGTGGGCAGTAAGACAATGAAAAACAGACGAACACAACGGTCTCCTTGCGACAAAAAAAAATGTTTATATTAATTTTAAAAAACTTAACTTAGATTGAGAACTCAACATTTTATAACGCCACAATTTGCCAACACTATGTGTTAGGAAACAAAATCATACGACACATAAAACATTCACACATTTTTAAGTGATTCCAATTGTCAGAACATATATTTACTTCGATTTAACAACACAAAACATAACAAAACCTACTTTGCTGCATAATACAGTTGTTTTTAAACAGGACTATGTGTAAATACTTAGTTATAATGTATTCTCGTTGAACTCTAGTGCCAAATAATTTTACTTTAAAAACGTTTCAACTTTTTCCAACGCTCAATCTCTTGCTGACGTGGGTAGGTACAAGTTTCAACTTAGGTCTGTGGGAAAATGAATTCAATTTGTGTGTTTCTGTTTTCTCGAAATAACTCGTATCATATACACAGATGATACATGTAAAAATTCTAATTATATTTACGACAAAAAAAACCTGAGCGAGATTTGAACCAACAAATGTCTTCAGATTGAGCTGAATAGTTATACATACTTTATGTATATAAACGTACACAGTTGAAAATGTTGCTATGATAGTACTGCATTTATGATACCATAATATTGAATTTTAAGAGGGGAGTTCACACAACATTGTTATTATTTTAATAATTTTTACGTTTGTAAGATATATTGTTTGTTTTATATACATATATTGTGACTATTTTTCACAGTAATGAACATTTTCTAGCTTTCATAGTTATTGTGTTATGGCAAGTAAAAGACCAAATTTGCATAAAAAGGTTTCATACAAGAAATAAAAACGAATTGGCCTACATAAACGAAATAATTCACACTGAAGTAAAGTGTCACGGGCTACAACTACATATGTATGAAACCTTTGCATTGAAATTGTTTGTACTAAAAAAATACACAAAGTTGACGTTTTTTAATTTATAAATCAACAATTTTTTAAAACTACAAAAAATAATCAGTGCGGTTTTTTATTCATGTCTAGACGTAGCCCGCGACACTGTTCTTCAGTGCCAATTATTTCATTTCTGTATGTCAGCTGGTTTTCGTTTCTTGTATAAAACAGTTTTATGCAAATTTTGTATTTTACTTGCCATTATACAAAAACTAGAAAGCTAGAAAATTTTCATTATTACTGTGAAAATAGTCACAATGTATGCCTATAAAACAAAGTCTCGTACAAATATAGAAATTATTAAAAGTATAAAAAATTTGCAGGGAGCCCCTCCACCCCCCTTAAGCACATATATTTTATCCAGACATATTATTTTTACTGACGTAGAAGTTCAATTCTAATTAACAAAATAAATATTTAACAAAATTACTCACATGTTACTACAGCAGCTTGAAGAAAGTTTATTTTCAGCATACTGTTTTTAACCATCCATAACAAGTACGCCGTCAATTATTTTTTTTTAATTAGCATTTTTTAAAATACATTTTGGAAATTCTGGTTAACATAATTATAAATTGTTGCTTCCAATCATGCAACTCCATTAATTTTTAGCTAATATAAGAGGAGGCCAATGTTTATTTAAATCTATTACCTGGACAATTTAAAGACTATATAATACGGTTTCCTAATTGTTTATTAATTCTCGGGCTTGTTAATTAGCAAATGCATTTATTTTATATTTTTACTCTAGAATTAGAATTCATTCACGTTAAACAATCTTTTCCAACAGAATTGTTGTTAACTATTACATTACATTATTTAATATATTCGACTTGCATACGAAAATTACAATTATTTGTTCAATATATTTAATTATTTCTTATATGTTAAATATGGCTGGAAAAATATAGTATTACATCAAAATCCAACAGATAACAATTTTCTTTTGTAAGTTCTTTTAAAATTTCTGGAAATTATTTTAATAATGTATCTAATTTAACATCTGCTAATTGAATTTTATGAGCAATACCATCACAAATTATGCATTATTTTTGTTTTATACAAAATGTATACATCCTTTCCAATTATTATTAGTAATACCTTTAATTGTGTGTACGTAGGAATCTAATAAATACGAAATTTTAGCTTCAACTCCATGACTTGTAAAACCAAATTTAGAAAATCTAGATATTAGAAAACTTAAAACTACCTCATGCTTCTTTTTTACAAGCAACTTATTATTTTTCATTTCTCCTGCGCAATCTAAAAAAATCTGTCACTTTAAAAACCATAATATTATAACAAAAAGGTTCTGTAATTGGTTTATTGGCTTCTAATTTTTCTTCTCCATTCCTGTAAATAATAAATAGGTACAAAACTTCTAAAAAGATGATTATTACATAATTTTTCTGTAAAAACCACAATCGAAATCTTTCATTCGTTGGTTTTGCGTTACCCAATATCTCCTCTTCCTGTAATTGTGTTCTACAGAACTGTCTCCGTTGTTTCATCCAATTTCGTGGCGATTTTCACTACACACGCTTTCTTAGATGTTTGCCAGCTTGTTATTCATTCTGTAGTTCTGGACTGAACCGAACTTGGGCTTGAGTCAACAAGGTACGAACAAATAGTGAACAAGGACTGAAAAAAGTGATTATATTAAATTTTCAAAACAAATAGTAGTTGGTTTGAGAACTCAACATTATATAACGCCAGCACTTGCCAACTCTTATGAATTACAAAACAAATTATTCTAGAGATAAAAACATTCAAAACTTTTTTTGTGTGGTGTAACTTTTCACTTCGCTTCAATAACAGAAAACTAATCACAAAATCTTAAAAAAACAATTATAGCGTAGTACATAACCAAGTAAACGATTCATTCGGCGACCGCTTCTTCTTCGTTCATTCCAGTCCGACAAATGTTTGAAATAAACATTTAATCTGGTCCATCTCAGTGACTGGATTGGATTTCTCACTCCAGTCATATTTCAGTCCAGCTTTGGTGTGCTTTAAGTAAACTTTAAGTCAGTGGAAAATTTAGAACATATATGGGGGGGGGGGCGAGGGTGGAGGTTGATATCAACCACCAACGAGCATAAAAAGAATCGTGAAACTAATTCGTTAGCATTTTCTTGTACTATATTTTTATTTTAAAAAATATTCACGGCGTCACTAATTTAAAAGAGTTTTTCAGGAATAAAAGAACACACGTTTTACTTCTTTCGTACCCTTAGGGGTTGAATTTTGACAAATACAAATTAGAATTTTTGACAACTGCAGGAGCAATATTTTGAATAAAAACGAACAGTGATAAAACATTCTGATAAAAAGATATTAGGGTTTAAGTGAAAACACGTTTTACTTTTTTTTCGTCCACTTAATAAATTTAATTTTGAATATTAATAATTCGAGAACAAATATGGTGTTTCGGCGTGTTAAGGTAGACTGCATTATAATAGTTCGTCATCGTTATTTGCTGAAATAAATTACTATTGCTTTCCAAAATTGTAAAATTCTGTACCACAGTTTCTTGGGTACTAAACTTAGATGAAAATAAATAAGCAAAATATTATTAATAATAAACATTATTATTACTAGAATCAGAACAATTTATTGAGTCTAGTTACATGAAAAGGCCACACTGTAGTTTTTTTTCTTTTAAGGCAATGATCTTTCATTTATTTCAAACAATTGCCAATAACTCGAATATTTTTTAACCAAACGCTTTGAAAAAACATTTGAGACAATGTACAGTCATACGATACACAATTTTGCCAGAGCGTCTTTTTTTATTAATAATGTACTAATTATTTTGCTTAATTTTGGCTTATTTTGACAACCAAATATGTAATATTTCAGATGCAGGAATCTAAAAATCCGTTTCATGTATTGCAACAGAAAAATTCATATACAAGCGATGATATACAAGCGTTAAAACTGTAAGAATGAATTTTTGATGTATGTATTAATTTACGTTAAAATAATATATTTCCGAAAAAAAAAAAAAAAAAAAAAAAAAAAAAAAAAAAAAAAAAAAAAAAAAAAAAAAAAAAAAAAAAGCAAAACTAAAGAGCGAGGCCTTAACGTGCGATGACTTGTTTACAACTTCCACGTGCATACTTTTACTCAAGACTTTTTAAATACATTCTTGTGTGGATATTTTCCTACCAACAGTAATTCCAACCTCACCGAGGCGATATTGTGGTGCGCAGTACTGGGAATCAACTGAAGACTAAATATTGTACTTAACTCGCAATTGTTAAATGCACTTTTTTGATACTAAGTGATTGGTTGTCAGTGTCATTACAATTATAAGTTTGAAATCAGCATTGAATACAGACTACTGATAATTCTGAAATACATTTAAATCTAGTGTTCAATGAAAATGGTTTAAGTTTTATATTAAATTATATCTTCGTTTACGCTCTGAATCACATGCAGATTTGTAAACGAACTCAAATCTGGTATGAATTTTTCTATCTTCCCTATATGAAGTGTTACAACGTTCTGTCGAAAGTGTAATAGTTTTATCCACTGAATAAAAAAAAATAGTAGCCTATTTTCACAGATATATCTTCTGAAATAAAAAACTTGAAATCTAAATATAACGTATCTATTTCTGAATAATAGAAATAATGGAAGACCCTAATATAAATGTCTTGAATCACTGCACACATCTGGGAGACTGCGACCTACGCCGAAGAAACATTGGATTTATTTATTTTTTTAAGGTATTTTCATCCAGCTGCCATATGAGTTTCAACATTAATATCTCTAAACCTTTTCTCCCCGTCAGTTTCTATGCGTATTTTGTACTTTTATTTTCAGACGATCCGTGGTATTTCCCATTTGATAAATCACCCCTTAAATCAGTCAAAACGTATATTATTAAAATCAGTTATTTATTTACGACGTTCCTCAGAAGTCTAAATACCGAATTCCACGTTTCTGATTTTTGAAAATGAACTACTTCCAATAAAAACTTTCGTCCCTAATGTAACTTCCCGTGCTTTATATGTTGCCACAAAAAGTAAGTTTCTAGGTTTAATTGTATTTTTTTATTCCATTCAGAAATCAAGGATGTTTCTGTTAACCTGTGCAATATGCAGCCACTCTTCTACTGAAAACACTATAGTTGACAGGCACGTAGTTGGCATTGTTGTCGAGTGATGTGGAACGACGCAAAACTAATCTAAGAATTAGTCAGTTAACAGTGTCTGTACTCTCTCTTTAATACAGAATGGCTCCCATATCATAGAGTATGTTATGTACAAATACTGCTTACAATGTAAGTTTCCCTGTAACGACGAACACAACAATTAGTCATAATTAGCGATGACGGTTCATTGCGGGAAAACTTGACTGTTTGCTGGGTTTCAGCGCACGTTCAACTTACCAGAAGGTTACTGGCTTTCGCTTGTACGTCGAGCTGTTACCCTATTTGACTGAGCCATAAAAAATCCCGCTATTGTAATATATGATAACTGTTATTGGCCTGCAGACAGCTATATTGTGTCAGACACATATCAGCCAACCATATACGCGCGAGAAACTACAGCGCTTTCAAGGGTATGTTGGCACAAAACATTTTCGAGATATACCATTATTAGAGAAAATGATTTATCGCGGGAAAAGTTGACTGTTTGCAAGGCTTCAATGTAATGTATTCATTTCCGACGCTTTTATTTCGTTACTGGCGAGTCCCAATTTGACTGGGCCAATGATAACTTTGGTGCGCTATACTCTATCCATTCTAAGGTTGCAGCTAATTCATCCAAGTGAATATCAATAACATTTTTTGCACAGCATAAATTTCATTTTAAATATTGAAAAATACAAGGCAACTATGTTACGGTACAACCACAATGTGAGGAATCGAGATATAATTCAATTGCTTTGATTTATTTCCTTATCAATCTTTATTTCTGCTGCAACCTTAGAATGGCCAGAGTATACTTCTGGACGTATGTGATTCGTCTGTTAACAACTAGACTGTGCCACATGACCGTCGGCCAATAATACATGACGCAGGATGCTACACATATTTGCAGAATACGCAGGTAGAAAACATTCTCGCGATAAATCACCTTCTCTAACCATTATCTCTAGGGACGGGAATTTTTGGTGAAAAGATTTTTGCCCCACTTTGTATCAGTTCCTTACGTGCACACCTGCAGCTCAACTTCATTGCTATTGACAGAGTGTTTTTGTGCAGAGTTGTTACTCATTTGACTGTGCCAATCAGTGCACGGATAACTGTGACACAACACGTCTGAGATTTGCGGGTTTAACCTCCAGACGCTGGGTGTTACGGCATCCAATCATTGGCCAAATAGCAGAGATACAGGAGCGCACGTAAGGCACTGCAACAAAGTGAAGCAAAAATCTTTTCGCGAAATTTCCTATCTCCCATAGTCTGTAAACAGAAGTTTGAAGACACGACGTATACGGGAAGACGTCGCATACCGAACATAACAACTCTCCGATGAACATAATTATTTCTGAAAAACCCCCGAGGATAGCGATCACATCCCAGAGGTTCTGGTCGTCCACCAGGCGGCAAGGTGAATATACGCGTAACTAGTGGAGCGCAATGTCTTGCTCTGCCTGGAAGAGAAAGTCGACCGCGTTCGAATTAAACTCCAGATTACATTGCTAACATATCAACCGGGGGCGTAGCTCAGATGGTAGAGCGCTCGCTTAGCATGTGAGAGGTACCGGGATCGATACCCGGCGCCTCCAGGTACATTTTTTATTTTTCATACATATGGCGTCATCGATACGAACACAATGACTAAAGAAATAAAATATAATTAAAGTTGATGGTACATCGCGAAAATTTTTTGTGCCAACATACCCAAAAAAAAAATGTTTCTTTTGACTTACGATTGGATGATATACGTCCGACACAATGTAGCTGTCTTCTAACCAATAATATACATCAAATATTACAATAGCGGGAGTCTCATTGGCTCAGTCAAATAGGGCAACAGCTCCACGTACAAGTGAACATGCGTTGAAACCCAGCAAACAGTCAGGACGGGCTATATCAGTGAAATTAAGTACGTAATTCTGTCTGGAACAAGCGTAGTTGCGGTACACACTGTCACAGTGCTACTTGTACTGAATTAGGTACGGAATTCATGCTAAATTATGGATAGTATGTACCGGGTTTAAGGCATTATAATCAAAAGGTAAAAAAATTTTCAGCAACGAAATTGTGGCTCTAACCACAGGCGTAGCGTGGGATGAAAAAAAAAAAAAAAAATTAAGGGTACAATACGTATATACAGGATGTCTGGAAACTTGATCGAAATATATTGTGGAAAATGGTGACAAATGTGAGGCCTAGTTCAATTCGGAAGGCATCAAAATTCGTGCTTATAAATCATATTTTCCGAATAAATAGAAAACATCGTTGACTGAACCCACGATGTTTTCAACATACTTCAGTGTTATCGAGCTCTAAACAATTCGAAACAATGAATCAGCATTAAGGTCGCCGCCTACCGCGCGCTTCAAATGCATTGTAGTGTACAGATAAATACATTTTTTACGAAACTATTCCACGTGCCCATAAGCCTTTGTACGAAAACAAAACACATTCTAATAAGAACGTAATATAAATGTTAAAACTCCATGCTCATAAAAAACACTGTTTATAAACACCTCCGACATAGGTAAAAACCGCATTTTCTGGCGGCTGTACTTCAAAACTAGAGCTTGTAATTTTTGGTGAAAAAAATATGCAACATTTGGTGTCAATGCCTTATGTGCGCACCTACAGCCCTGCTTCGTGGTCAGTGATTGGTTGTTTGTAAGTCAACGTCTAGGGATCTACCCGCAAATCACAGACGTGTGGTGTCGCAGTAACCTTGTTCTCATTGGCACAATAAAATGAGTGACGCATATGTACAAATACACTCTGCCAATAGCCACGAAGCAGATGTGCAGATATGAGAGTTACGCACTGATACAAAATGTTGCAAATTTCTTTTCACAAAAAACACCAGCTCTTCTAAATTCTCAAGATAGGAATGCGCACTGAACTTTGCCACAGACTTTCCACCAATACAATTATGAGGTCACCGTTTCAATGGATCGACGGAGATCTTGTATACTAGTTCAGTGCTTGGTTCCATTGTGGCGATGCGGCATTTGATACACACTTTAAGGTCGTCCTTACAGCTCAGCCATTTCTGAGTCTCTAACGCGCCCTTAGAACAGCCCGTCTACATACAAGTATACAGGTGAACAGTTTCTAATAAGTAATAGCATAAATCTTTATTGCCGACAAGAGATGTAGCCACATGATGCGGTCACCGTATTCAGTACGTCCTCGGTATTGAACAAAAGTGCATTTCATGCAAGCAAGTGGCAAACACCTACAGTATAGTTCCCTTTACAAGAGCACAGAAAGACGTCAGCGGTACACGTCAATGCCTGGCAAATAGGCAATACTTCATACACACGATGGTAAACGCATCACCAACAGATAGACCAAGGGTGGATCCTACCACGTTTTTTTGGAGGGGGGAGGGGCGAGTCCTCCCTTAAAAAAGTAGCTATACCCACACACCAAGTAAAAAAAGGCGGTCCGGGGCCCTTTCCCGAAAAAAAAATAGTTTTTAATGTGCAAATTGATGCTGTTTAATGAATTTACAAAACAAAAAAATTCACTGTACCACCGTAAAAATTTGTAATATTTTAAGGGAAATCTACACATGAAAGGTCAAAGGGGCCTCTCCACTGGATCCGCCCATAAAATATAAGGGCGAATAAAACACAAGGACAACGAGACAGCAGAATCACATGGCCTCAAATTATTGATCTAAATTCACCAGACTTACGTGTATTTGCTTTCATCACTTGCCTAAATATTGTAGCCTAATTTTAGGTCAAATAAGTCCAATCACACCTACCGTAACAAATAATATTACAATGCGAATTCAGTTAATAAATCATAAAGCTGCAGCAGATTATTAGGAATCCATGTGTTTAGTTATGTGATGACATTTTGTTACTGCGATTCACAAAAAAATCGTTACTTTGTATACAGCAAAAGGTGATGTTATATAGACTTTTTTTTATAGAGTTTTCTGATTTTTTATATCAATTTCTGCTGGTGCATTTCAACCTTGGAACGCGCATGGTATAAATGTTTTAAACCAGCCTGGTTACCACGACGTTAAATACTTTACTCAACGAACGTTTACCTACGCTGCAAAACACTTTCTTTAAACTACGAAAATATTTTTAACTAGCTGTCCCGTTGCGGCTTCGCCCGCGTGTACTATAGAAAAGAGTAACTAACTTTTAGTTACGTGTTAATTGATGGTGATACTATATTCTATATTATACTATATTCACTGTTTATCTTTAAAACATCAAATACAAACAGATTTGTCCAGTCCACTGCGCTAAGCGTACTTTTTTTAATTCATCTTTATTTCT
>PNEQ01025068.1:0-11038 GCA_003012365.1 Medauroidea extradentata | reverse complement strand
TTCATCCCAGCATTTGCTTGTGATGTCTTCAATGTGTCGTCGTGTGTCGTCTTCGCTGTTCCTTCAGGCCTTGTGTGTTGCATGATCTTCATCCCAGCATTTGCTTGTGATGTCTTCAATGTGTCGTCGTGTGTCGTCTTCGCTGTTCCTTCAGGCCTTGTGTGTTGCATGATCTTCATCCCAGCATTTGCTTGTGATGCCTTCAATGTGTCGTCGTGTGTCATCTTCGCTGTTCCGTCATGCCTTGTGTGTTGCGTGATCTCTGTTCAAGTAATTGTCTGTGATGTCTTTATTGTGTTGTCGTTAGCAATCTAGAATTTCTAGCTTTTAGCTTGGTTTTACGTCCTGGATTTAGGCATAAAGTTTTGTTTTCTGTGTTTTATCTTACACAATCCCTTGTAGGTTTATGGTTTTATTGTGTATATTTGTTTGACTAATATGTTATCAGAACCGTTAAACGTGTCTTTTTTTCCTTGTTTATTTGGTCTCGTACGGTTTTCTGAGATGACAGAGAACTGTATTGGTATGCGTCCACGTATCAACTTGAAATTATTCTCTCTTACCACGCAAGAGTCTTCCAAACAAATTATCAAAACTCGGTATGGACCCGATATGCAGGTTTCATACGAAGGCTGGAACATTATTATTTTATCTAAGGGTTCAAACAATTTGACTTCTCCTTGCAAGTACCGCGGTAGTAAATCATTCCAACAGGTATTGTTATAAGTAGCCCAGCGAACAGCGAACATGATCGAAAATAACTTTGAATGCCAGCCAAAATGTTGTAAATGAGAGATAGCAATTCCTTAATATTGCAGCAAGAAGTCGCAGTTGAACACAAAAAATATTATATAAATTTAGCAAATTAGTCAGCCTGTCCTCAGCTCAAAATACTTTAATAGTAGGCCTATTTACCATTCTACTTGAAACCTGGTTGAGTAAAATTCGCCCAGTTGCAAAGAAAACATGAAACAAAGCCTGGTTAGTATTTCATTCTACACAAGGAAACTACGTCCACTGTTTCACAAAAAATAAAGTTGTCAATACATGTTAACTAGCTCTCGCAAGTTTTGGATAAATGTCTTAACAACAGTGTTGCACCGAACTATATCCTTGTCCTTGGCAAAACTTTGTCAGTGTAAACTGCTATAAACAAGTTGACATTAGTAATTAATTAATTACCTTATCACACTAGACAATTAAATTCATTTGGTTAAAGTATTGAACGCAATGTCTACAAAACATTTTAAAAAATCATATTTAGAATCACATCCCAGATAAAAGCTAGGTTACAGAACATCCATTCAGTAGCAGCAAGCCACGTCACGTTTATTACCTCCCAAAAATTCATAAACCAGGAATGTTTTACGATCTTCAATAAGCTCCTGCAACTCTTTATACCAGAACCTGCCTAAATTTTTATTAAAAATTGAGGAAAAACATTTCGTGAGTTCTATGCTTTAATTCGTCTTATATTACTGTCCTTTCCTTAGCTGTAATATTAGAATAGTTACCATATGACTCGATAATCAAAGCTTTTCTTTTTATTCTGCAGTAGCAAAGACACGCATCACGATTAAAAGAAACTCGTAAATGACAGTTCACTGAAAGAAATAACTAAGATACAAATACCTAATGCATTCATCATTGAAATCATCACACTTTTTCTTAGCCCGACATATTTTCTGTTTGAATACCGACACTAAAAACAGGCTGATAGCATGCTAATAGACTACTTACATTGAAATTATTCTTGTAATTCGTTTTTTTAAATCGTAACTTACGCAACACAAAATGTATATAAAATTTCACTTTAAAAATTCTCATTTTCGTTCAATAATCAATAAAACATATTTAGTGAATGATAAAAATACCTACTTTCCCAAGAAACAATTTTGTTTGTATCAATCACTTTTGCATAATTTTTAATGATCTGCTCTGTGTATTTGGTGTCACATTTTCTCGCTACATTACATACGTAGGCGAATTGTAACTTTCACATTATTCCTGAAAGAAACTGTAGCTATCACATCAACAATACTAAAAAAAGAATTTAAGAATTTAGGAAATACGATAAAGTACCCTGATTAATTTTGTACATGTTCTTCCATGGTGTTCCAAAAATATTGATTACAAACTGTACTGTAAAGTAAACTAAAATGTAATTTATTTTGTTCGAAGTGTAAAAGTGTGTGTTACTTAGCACAAACATTTTTTTACCAAAAATTGGTCAAAATTCGTAAATTTGGAAATTCTAGTCTAGTCTACATTTTTATGTGAACAATATATTTAATAAATAATCGTGATATAAATGAAACAAATCTTGATTTTTTTATCGATTTCGAATATTTTCTGAGGACTTAAGTGTAAGCAAACGATAGCTAATTTCCTTTGCTTACGTAATTATGGCATGCTGATTGAATAATATTTCAATTACAAATATTTTAAGCAGCAGAAAACTATTAAATTTGAAGTTTGTATTAATAACTTTTTAAAGTTTATAATAACTAAAGATTTTGATACCACTGGCAGCCATTTAACTTTTATAAATTATGCTGATTTTAACGAGGTAAAATTATGTGAATTATATGAGTTTCGCTGCTCGTACAACACCTAAGTTATAAAAAAAAGTTTAAGCGGTTTATGGTGAAATAAGTAAATACGACCTCCTAGATTTTACCACATATTTTAAATTCAAAAATGTTAGTTTAAGTAATAACCCCAGTATGCTGTAAATGTCGCCACGATCTAAATAAATCATAGCGTAAACTATCACATATTTTTATTATTATTATTTTTACAAGATAGCCTTCTAACTTGCTTTCCATTTGTTTAAACTTCACGTTCAACGTTCAAAGTCGTTAATAATTTCGAGTACAAAACTCTCGACAGTCAGTAACGGAAAATATTTGCCCATAGACAATTAATGTACCTCGGTTTACAAAAGTACATACGTAGAACATTATTACTATACGAGTGTAGAAAGTTAAGCATTCATACGTTCACTACTATTATGGTTAAGCGGGATATCTTATTTTCATCAAATATGCTTTCCTTACCAACGTATGTACCGTTTTAGTACGTTGTCGTATATTTTATTAGAGTTAATTTCTTATTGCAATTTAAAAAATTAATAAAAGTTAACATATTTGTTCAACATTTTTGTTTGTCTTTTTTATGGTATGAAGGTGTAAAGACACTTGTTGATAAACAAAAAACTAATCTAAGTCTAATCGAAATTTTTTTACATAAGTACTGTACTTCATTAAGATACAAGTTATCTACACACGCACATAGGAGAACATAAACCATGTAGTGACATGTGACGTTCTAATAAATTTTATTCTTGTGTCCCGCACTGTTATTGCTAATTTATTTTTATGAAAATGGCAAAAGTGATAAGACATAAAGAACGTTTGTTTATTTCAAATAATAGTATTTATAAGAAGCGTACCACGTCAGTTATATTTTGCAACTTGCTAACCAGTAGCATGCGCTGTGTGAGTGGTGAGATATAAATGCGACAAATAGAAAAATAATAATAAGTTCGCTACTCACGAACTTTTTTTTGCTGCGGTATTTATGGGAGTGACGATTTGTGATATCAAAGCTCGAAGATTACTGACAAAAGTCATTATCTTAACTCCCAGATAAAATACTTGTATAGTTTGAATATCAGAAAGTATACGTTTTTCACAAATAACTTGAAGCTAAACTCATGACTGGAAGTTACATTTTAAATGTAATTTTGCCTTTGAGCATAAACAAAAATTTATAGTTGGGTGTTCTTGCTAAGCAGTACCGGTATATGTGTACTTAGAATGAAAAAAAAATAATAAAAAATGTTTTCTTAGATATGTCATGTAGTCATGAAATTGATCGAATCATCTTTCATTGTGAAATAAAATTCAGCTATTTAGCGGACGAAACGTAAATAAAATTGCGGTTGATAAACAAGCCCTTAAAACATAAGACAAGTCAAGTTGTTCGCAATAACGTACGTCAAATAAAACGGTTCGATAAAGTATACTAACCAATTGCAGGACTCGTACAAAGATCCTAAGCACTTCTTGTGTACGAAACTTAGGAAATTTCTAGGGGAAAAATTTTTTGTTTTGAGAATGTCACGCGTGATCGGGAAATGTTTAACCATCATTTTTTTTTTTTAACTAAATGGGGTTTAAACAAATGATACATATGTCAAATATTTCACGTCATAAAAAATGTTCAAGTGACCAGCATTTTTAATATACCAACACGTCATGAATAACACACAAAATCCAATTCAATTTACTATGTAACATTTGTGTACCGAGATTTATGAAAATTTGTATTATGTAGGTCCGCAGGTACAGTACCGGTCAAAAGTTTAAGACCACCATGTAAAATCATCAAAGTTCTCATAAGACCTAAAGTTTTGCCGCGATATAGATGACAATTTTTTCGAATATTCTTACAGGTATAAGAAAAGAATCCCCACAGACACAATTAGACACTATACTTAGTTTAGGAGTTATGAAGTTTTGAATATTTTCTGGCAACCACAAAATTACTACATTTTGGGATATAAAAAAAATTCATGGCCTATTCTATTGAAATCTTACTTACATTCAATAGCTGGGCTATCTGTCTATGGGTTTTTAAACTTGCTCGTATCAATTATTTTCATTTAACATTGTCTGACACACTTTGCTTACCCATTGTTTACAAACATATGTCAAGTAATTGCTGTAACTTGACAGAGCTGCAAACAGTGGAAAATTGCTCCAAACACCGCACGCACACAAAATGGGACTTGTAGTGCAACCTGTTGAGCAGAATATGAGCAACGCAGATGAAGAAAGCAGGTTCCGGTAGCTATTTCGGCAGAAAAGTTATACATTTTTGAATTTCGTAAAAAATAGTAAAATTCTTAAAATATGTTTTTTGATCTGCCAAAAATTTTTCGAATATTTTTCGATCTGAGCAAAATAAAAAGCATACTTTTCTACACCAATAAAAATTCAACGTCGAAATAACGTCAATATAATAGGCCATACAATTTTTTTTTATATCGCAAAATGTAGTAATTTTGTGGTTGCAAGAAAATATTCAAAACTTCATAACTCCTAAACAAAAAACATAGCATCAAATTGTATCTGTGGGGATTCTTTTCTTATACCTGTAAGAATATTCGAAAAAAAAATGACATCGATATCACGGCAAAACTTTAGGTCCTATGAGACGTTTGATGATTTTACATGTTGGTCTTAAACTTTTGACCGGTACTGTATATCGTGTGGTGGAAAATGTTTTAAATGCTGCAGTTTCAAAAATATGATTTGGCATAAACCAAATAATTAAAATTTAAGTCACCGTACTAAACCATAAACGTAAACCAAGTTTGATTAAATCCAGTCTACGAACACAAACTTTTTAGGAGAAGATACTGGTACGCCTAAACACACTGATACAAGATGCCGAAGTACATTGAAAATTCAGGAGAACACAGTCTATGAGAGTGTTTTACTAACTTGTAACTTGATCGAGTCTATTTATGTCGTTCGAGTCACACAATTCCTTGGGTAATTTCCTATATATAACACATATACACCCATCCACGTGCCGTGTGTACATGTGAGTATGTATATTTATAGACATCTATCTACTATGTGAGGTGCATGTGTGTCTGTGCGTGAGCATATATGCTCTAACTACAGCTAAACATGACGTATTATTTTGTTTGTTTTGTTTCTTACTTTGTGCGCTAATTATTCCTACTACTCTAATCAAATCAAAGCTACAGACGTTACCGTAATCACCTAGAGCTCGTTTCTATGTTTGTAACTTGAGAGGGATTTGTTTTTTTTCTCGAGGTAAATATATTCTTGTTGAAGTGTCACAAGAACTGCCTACACGAACACGAGATACTATGACGGGGGGGCGGGTGTGAAGGTAGTTTCCAGAAGCGACCTCGTGATTGGCGAGACGCCCTGACGTCAGTCCACAGCCTCCCTTCTCCAAAATCGATTTCTTCGTCGCTTGTTTTTCGCGATAATTACTTTTCCGCGGCACGTCCGCTTAATCTACAGGCAATTTGCTTCGATGCTCAGAGTTTGTTTTTGTCGCCGACAACAGTCACTCGTCGCTCCGCTGTGATGTGCGCTATTCCAGCCTCTCTGAGTGCTCATTCAAGTAAACACCAGCTCACATACGCACCCACGTTCTCACATTTGCCATCACAAATAACAAGAAATCTTAGATCCACGCTGAGAAGATAACTAACAAATGAATAACATTTACGTATTTTATTAGAAAGAGAGGAATTAGGCGTTTGAATGCTTCGAACGCACTGACATATAAACATTTTCTTCGATAATTTTCATCCATGGAAAAACATTGCAGTAAACTATGTGTTCTTATTAGCTAACCAATAACCCCCACACTTTAGTTAAAAAAACACGCGAGTTTTAATGGCGTGTTTTGGAAATTAATAATCTAATTAGATTTAGCTGTCTCCGAGATTTCTTCAGTTCGCCAAATGTTTTTGTGTTATGTTACCTTTGTAAAATATATAGCCTGAAAGGTGTATGTGAAACTGTATTAGAATCATTGTTTAAAAAAAAATACTTTTTTATCCGTACGCTGCCAATTATTGGCCTACGTATACCTGTAGGCATTTTGCGAAACTTCGCTGTAGATTCCTTCATTTTAATACAATGATGCGAAGAAGTTACAGCTGCATCATAAAGAAGGTATTTTCAATATACGTCTATATGTGGACGTGGGTGGTAATGTACATAATTTTAACTTGAGGGCTAAGTACAATTGCCCGATTCAAGTTTACAAGAATATATCATAAAATGCCGATAAAACAATTTATACAATAACTGCTTGAAACTCCCACGAGACATAGTTGTAGGCAGTCGTGGAAGTTATCCTTGAATAAACTGTTACCCGATACTTGTATAACACAAGCAGAGATACCAATATTTTAAAAATTTAGTTTATTTCAAACACTACTGACATAATTATGAGAAGAAAATAACGAACAGAACAAATATTTAATTATTTAAAATACTACAAACTATACATGTAACGAGTTTTGTTTAGACTTTGTTGTCCTGGAGTTAGCCAGGTTAGTTTGGGACGGAGAACTTACATAATTAACTAAATGAATTCAACTTAAATTTCTTAATTTATTACAATATCCATAAACACTCTAAATTCAGTATACAACACTCGTGCTTCACACTATTCAAATAAACATTTACAGATATTACGTACAGGTATTCTCCCGAAAAGTCTAATTTACTACTCTAGTGTATAAATAATAAACGTCTGGCTCTCTCTCTCTCACTCAAATCAGTCCTCCGGTCACACAAGTTGATATCTAGAAGTGGTTCACACTGCACAGTTACAGTTCGACCTATTCGTCCATTCTCACACCTACACCACTCGAAGCGTTCCACCGTCGTCCACACCTGTGTAACCTCTCCTCGATCAGCTGGACCCGCCTCGTCTCTTCGCTGTCAAGTCCGTCATGAACACCCACCGGCTAAACGCCGCAATCACTCTGTCGCTGCTCGCAGTGAACTGTATTTATAGTCATCCATGACGACACCTAGAATATTCTCAGAGCTGCTTGACATAAGATGAACTTTTCAGGTGTTACGGTATCATTCAGTCACGTCCTATCTGAATGCTTGTCACGGATAACTGACAGGAGTCCGCTAATTCAGAAGGCCTGTGACGTCAACCAGGCCCGAGTGGTTCGAGTCGCAGGTGGCAGGAAGATGGGGGAGGAGGATGGCGCAGTTTGCCGCCTCGTGTCGCCGGGACTTGAGGTAGCGTGCTGAGGAGGGGGTAATGTGGAATGACTCATCAGGTTGCTCAGCCCAAGGTCTTCGAGAGCGTTGACTCGTTACAATGTGTATGTAATATAAGACCATTGTAATTATTTAAAATAACAAGCTGTGTGACACCAGTCGAATTATGTATACATATTGACGCAAAATGCAAAAGCAGCGGTCGGTTAGAAGTTGGATATGCCAGGAAAGGATGCGGAAAAACCTTCAGGCACCAGTTTCGCAACTGTAATGAGTGCACTGTCCTGGCTGGCCAATCAAGGCGCAGCTGCTAGGCGTTGATTAGCCGCCCGGTCAGGGTTCGAAGGCTTCTGAACAAAACAGCTCAACCCGGCCGCGCAGCGCACACTCAAGCCACACACCGCACCGTCTACACGTAACATCATACAATGCAGACACGATACAAACACATGAGGAGCTCTGTCAGGGGCTGGCTGTGTAGGGACGTGAGTAAGAGGTCGACCCCAGCCTCGCTCGCGAACTGGGCCAAGGGCATGCACACCAGTCCATGGCAGGGAGGAGAGGGACACTGTAACCTTCTTACATGCATAATCTATTTTAATATAAATAAAAACTTTAAGAAATAAAAGAAACAAACACTCATGCAAAATTGCATTTCACCTGTATTACTGTACTATGACACGACACACTACAGTCTAGATATTATTTATATATAATACATATAGTTTGTTTTCAGTAATTTATAGAATTAGACCTACATTTGTGACTTAATATCTGATATTTATTCCCAACAGGAAATTAATTTGATTACGAAGCTTGATTAAGTTTTTCAAGATGTTCACCTTCCAAGCAGCTAATACGCATTGTTTTATAATATCTTAATGTAAATAGCAATGAAATACAATTAAAATGTTTGATATGGTCGTCATGAGTATTAAGGGAACATGTAATTGACACATCGACCTGATAGTTCTCTGTTTCAGGTCGAGACGATGTACACCTAACAGCCTAGCGCTTATTAATGAATATTAAGGGTTTTCTCTCCTCTTGTCACAAACGAATGCACGATGAAATAACCATGGGAGTGTCAGGCCTGATCTTCAGTTAGCTGGCTACACGTGACCTGCACGTAACCTACTAGGATTGATTGCAGCGGATCTCATGCACTACTACTCCACGAGTTTAGCTAGCCACTTACTGACAACACTCACCTCACTATACAGACTACACGACACTACATCACTCCAGCCTAGCTGGAGGGGAGCTTAACTCCCCCGCCATTTACACAAATAGGTAATTTTATTAATGATGGCAACAACCTCCCTTCACAGCCATAAATACAAGTTCGCAGCCCAGCTAAAACAGTTACACGCGCCCCGCCACCTTTCCAATGATTTGAAACTAGACTGTCGGGGTGCATTTGATTTTACAAACACCCAGCGAGTTATGGAAGCTTCGGCTTTCGGTCTCGCAACAGCACGGCCTCGGATGGCACATAAGGAAACTGCCCCTCATGAATCACTCTCGGGTTCTCTGAGTCTGTGTGGGTCTGCCTGACAGGAACACATTACAGTTCCCGTACCGTCGTTCTTCTGGTCTAGTCTAGAACTATATTGTCTTATCTTTTGTCTCATTGATGTATTGTGTGTTCATCTGTTTGTCTTTTACAAAGCAGGGCTCAAACCTGTGTCGTCTTTCGGGTTTAGTCTGTTTTTTATTTCTCATTTTTTAAATTTATTGTCCCTGTTTTATTTGACCAGATTCAATGTATGGAATTTTATACAGTGTAAGTATCCTGTTGGCTAAAGTATACTCTGCTTATTAATGGTTGTCTAGTCTATGTAAATTTATTTGCCAGACAAATGCATCGCAATTGAGTACGTCAAAAAAAATATATCCAATACATAACACAGATGAGTATTGGTCGCACATTATACACTGTACTATGTGAATGAGTAATACCCAATACTTTGTGAAAACTTGTAAAAAATCGTAGGTGATGTTTGTATATGTGTATTTTTTACTTGTTAAAACCACTATATATTTTGATGGCCAAATTTTGTGATATTTTAATAAGTTTTAGGGTAATAAATGTGTAAAATATGTGAGAAATAGCTTACAAAAGTGACATACGATAGTAAAGAATTGTTGCCTAATACATCACTCTCTACTTGATAGCTTCTCTAGCTACAGGTTTGAAGGGTGTGGAGAAGTAAGATGTCGAGCAAACGACTGGAATACTCATTCCTCGATAACATTTCAACTGCTCCTCATAATTCAATGAGACGTTTTTGCAGAATATAATATATTTAACTAGCGGACGTCTGTTCGTACAGCCCTAGGCGGTAGTATGCTTTGTTTTCCAGCAAAAATTAAAAACAGTTTTTAGGAACATAAGGTATTGAAGCCACAAAATTTATAAAAAAGAGAAACTTTAATGTTTGTAGTTTTTAATGTGATAATATACAGGCCTCTATAATAACCGAAGATCAAAAATACTCGCGTTTTGAAATTCGATTATTAATATTATAGGGGCCTGGATATCATCACATTACACACTATGAAAATTAAGTTTTCCTTTTTATCGAATTTGTGGCTTCAAGGCCTTATTTTTGTAAAAACCATTTAAAAATTTTTACTGGAAAACAAAGCACACTACCGCCTAGTGCTGTATAAAGCGACGTCCGCTAGTAAAATATCTACTCTGCAAAAAAGTATCATCGAATTATGAGGAGCAGTTGAAATTTTATCTATGATTGAGTATTCCAGTCGTTTCCTCGACATTTTACCTTTCCATACCCCTTCATATATAGAACTTAGAACAGGGATCCTTCAACATAGCCAACATAACCACTTAACATCTAGAACTTAGAACAGGGATCCTTCAACATAGCCAACATAACCACTTAATATCTACAACTTAGAACAGGAATCCTTCAACATAGCCAACATAACCACTTAACATCTAGAACTTAGAACAGGGATCCTTCAACATAGCCAACATAACCACTTAATATCTACAACTTAGAACAGGAATCCTTCAACATAGCCAACATAACCACCTAATATCTAGAACTTAGAACAGGGATCCTTCAACATAGCCAACATAACCACCTAATATCTAGAACTTAGAACAGGGATCCTTCAACATAGCCAACATAACCACCTAATATCTAGAACTTAGAACAGGGATCCTTCAACATAGCCAACATAACCACCTAATATCTAGA
>PNEQ01025067.1:0-11038 GCA_003012365.1 Medauroidea extradentata | reverse complement strand
TTCAAGGTGGGCGGCTTATGTTGAGGACTTAGTTTGTAGTGCTGCCGCCAAGTAGCAGCAACAAGCAGTGATGTGAAACTAAAACTTCTATGCGTTCCACTAGACTTTGAATGCCGCGCAGCAGAGAGAAAACATTTTGTTGGTACAATTGTTTATAATTATTAGTAGCAATGTCTTGTTGTTTGCATTACGTGCGTATATTTTCAATCTTAGTACGAAGTTTTTATCGCAGTTAGAAAAGCAAGTAAATACAATGATGAGCATTAAATAGAAGAATTTCATTTATCATAATTTCAACAAAACACATAGTTTTACCTAACTTACACAATACTCTTATGAGGTCCAGACCAGTACTTATGAAATTTAGACACACTACCTTTCTTAACACTGGGTGTGTATAAATATACATAATCACCTTCCTCAACATTTGGCACTTTAGATTTCTTATCGTAATATTCTTTCAGTTTCTCAAATGCTACCTTGTTCCTCTCTCTAGCTATCTTATACACTTATGCTAATTATACTCTCAACCTATCGACATGTTCTTCTGCAGCATTATCCTCCCTGAGTTGCTTTCCCCTGACAAACGAAGTCCCCTAAGTGTGGTAACCTAGTATCTTTCCCATACAACATAAAATGTAGACTTTATCCTGTTACTGAATGTGGTGTTGTCCTAAAACGTAAACAGCATAAGGGAGGTAATCTTCCCAATTACTCCCATATTCATTTACATAATGTGATATCATATTTGCTAGAGTTCTATGTAACCTCTCAACTCTACCATTACTTTGAGATCTAAATGGTGTCGTCTGTAACTTCTAAATTCTCAATAATTTACACGTTTCCAACATTAATTTCCACACAAAATTCCTACCTTGATCCGTAAGTAAAATCTCTGGACAACCATGTTTTAACATTTTTTGTTTTACAAAATGTTTAGCTACAGTCTCCGCACTCTTATCTGGTATCGGAACTGCTTCACAATATCTTTTGAAATAATCCATAAATGTTAATACGTATTTATTTCTGCTCTCACTTATCGGCAATGGTCTAAGAATATGAAATTATACTGATTGCAATAGATACGTTACTTCTGGCAACGGAGCTCTTACTGCTATTACTTTTCCTTCACAATTTGAAATGTATTATTTTACGTCTTTCTTTAAACTAGGCCACCAGTATATCGCACAAAGCAAAGTCTGGGGACGTTTTACTCCTTGATGAGTTGAAGATTGAGTTATATGGTGATGCTCTAATACTCTAAAAACAAGACTTTCTGGTACTACATTTAAATTTCTATGTCCTCCTTTCTTACATAAAATCCCTCTCTCATCTTTGAAATATTCTTCCCTATTTTCTCTAAATATCTCCTGACAAACTCTGCCATTACTTTGTTCCTTTACAATGACATGACGTCACTTGAAATAATATCAGTGTTTACTGCACTTACGATTCTTGATAAACAATCTGCATTAGATGCTTTTTACCTGGTTTATGTACTATTTCGTATTCAAATTCTGACAATCTCAATGCCCATCTAGTCCATCTAGAAATCTGATCTTTTAAATTTAACAACTATTTTAAAGCTGCATGATCTGTTAACGACCAAAAATTTCCTACCATATAAATAAGCTCGAAAATACTTTGTTGCAAAAACTAAGGCACATAATTCATTTTCTGTTGTACTATAATTTTGTTCTGCCTTATTTGTCTACTGGCATACACAATAGGTTTCTCCTGTCCATCTCTCATCTAAGACAAAACTGCATCAACAGCATAGTTACTAGCATCTGTATTTAAAATAAATGGTTACCAAAAATCTGGATATATTAAAATTGGATAGGGCACTAACTAAATGGTTCTTCCTTCTTTGTCAACTTAGTTAAGGATCTTGCCAATTTGGCAAACTTTGGAACAAACATTCTATAATATTGAAATAAACCTACTACTGATCCTACTTCATTTACGTTCTTTGGTTTGGGAAGCTCTTTAATTGCTTTCAAATTCTTAGGGTTTGGCTCGACTCCATGCGAACTTACATCATGATCTAAGTATTTCAAACTATCATGCACAAATGAACATTTACTGGGTTGAATTCTCAAATTGCCCTCTTCTATTCTACTTAACACCTTATGCATTCTCTCTGCGCGTTACTTTATTGTATTACTAAAAATTATAATATCATCAAGGTATACTAAACACTCTGCCCTTATAAACCTGTAAGGAAATAATTTTCCATCTATCTCTCAAGTGTAGCTGGGGCGTTACATAATCCAAATGGTAATCTATTACTCATATTTGCCCATCAAAGTTGCGTAGCTTGTCTTCTCTTTTGCTACGTCTTCCAGATCTATCTGTAAATATCCACTTGCTAAGTCTAGGGTAGTAAAATAACGTGATCCATGCAAATAACCTAGGGTTTCTGTTACGTTTGGAATAGGATACAGGTCTTTATGTGTCAAACTGTTAAGACGTCTGAAATCAATACAAAATCTCGACTTAACTGCTTAATCTTTGTTTCTTTGCTTCACTATAACTGGAAACTGCCAAGGTGATTTACTCTCTGAAATTATCCCTTTATCTAACATATTGTTCACTTGTTCTGCTATTACTGGTTTCAATGCATGAGGAACTCTATGGATTCAACTTAATTGGTCTGGCCTCTCCTGTATCCAGCTAAGCCTGAGAAACACGGGCTAATCCCAGAGTGGAGTTATATAATACCGAGGCCTAAACACATAACACAACACTAAGACACAAGCACATAGTAGATGCGGGGATGCGACACTACAGTAACTGTACTCAGGGTCAAGTCAAATTGGGCGGTTTATTAAGGTTGATATACACACTGTAGGTAACAGAAGCAGAACACAAAATATAGCTTTCAAAATACAAAATATGCTGCGGGCACAACGGCCTTAACCAAAACGTCCTCTTAGACTAAGTAAATAATTTGAATTTAATTATTAAATATCCAGAGAAAAATATGCCTCAACACCATTCCACTCTCCACATCTACGCCCGAACGGCGCATTAAATTACAAAGATGGAAAGCAGGAAAACTAATACAGCAAAACAGGGAAGTTACAAAGTTAATCCAAACAAAAAACAAAGTCGCGGTTCAGTTAATCATACTACAAAAACACAAACGCAAAATAGCACTTACGAAAACTTGCCGGACGAACGTAGAGGTTGAGAGCGGAGAGGCAGAACCTAGCTGGTTGGGAACAGAATGAAGAGTGATATCACAAGCAACAGCCGGAGGGCAGGCAACGGTAGGGGAGGGAAAGGTGAGGTAGGTCGGCTGAAGGGAGGGGACAACGAAGACTGCCGAAAAGAACCGAAGATGTGCGAAGCGGCGAGGCGCTACATTTCAAAAGCGCTACGTGGTAAACACATAGTCCAGTCTTCATAACCAACACGGGGGCACGGTGATTAGTGCATAGATAGTTCAGGGGGCACATAATACATAGGCACTAGGTTCCTATGTATGTCCTCTTCAGACGGGAAGTGCTATCCCAGCACACTATTTTCATCGTTAACATAATTATTATTGGTTTCAACACATTTATTGTCATTGCATTTGTCTTGCATTTCATTATTATCACTAATTTTACGCGTACTTGGTACCTTATTCTCAACACACTGTAAATTTATCTCCTCACATACTTCACAAAATATCTCACATTTCGCACAATTTCTGCTCCTCGCAGTTTCTCTATTTGGCCAACTCTTTCTGCAGGATTCTGGGTTTCCCTGTCTCGGAACAACTTCACCTGACTCAACAACATTAACATGTCTGGGGTGGTGTGGACTACAGCAACACAAACTGCCCAGTTCTGTGACCTCGCAATTTGAACTACATGCAACACAACACACAAACTGGCTCGAGGGAATTACACAAGCTTCAGAGCATGGCAGCAAACACATCCTCAAATTTACAGGGACGGTAGCGAGGAATTTTCTCCGTGGTTCTACATCATTTCATGGCAACAACAACTCTGATACACCAGGTTCTGAGACAGTACAATTAACATAACATTTGGATCTACGGGGTACGCTACGTTTCACATATAATACTCCAGTAATCTCAACTACAAGTGTGGCATATCCTACTACCGTACTCTTTGGCACGACGAGCGTCTCTTTACTAATGTTCACAATGTAACGTCTCATCGTCACCTCATACCTATGCTCCACTTGGGCTGACAAATGTAGCACACCATTCCTCCTGGACTAATGCACCTACTCGATGAAAACCCAGCCCAAAATGCCAGGTTTAAAACTGGTACATGTCTCCCGGTCTGTAGTCAAGCACCCTGGAATTTCCCTGCAGCACTTTTGAAGGTTACATTGAATTGTAGACCAAATTTGGAATTTTCACAGACACTGGCGAATTTAGAAAGGTTAATCCCGAAATAATATACTTCACTATAATCCAAGACTGCTGGTTTATTAGATTTAAATTTACATCGGCACAAAATACTTTGTTCAAGTCTTAGCACGGTGGATCAGATTCCCAGAAAATTACAAGCAGAAACGCAGCAAGACTATATCAGACGATTAAACAAAACCAAGTCAAAAGCTACGTTATGTAGTAATTTGGGCCGCAGCCCCGCGCGCGTCCGCATCCTATCTGGCTTGCCTCATGACTTTGACTAAATATGGCGGAGGCAAACATTCCAGAACGAAGGGCGAAGGGGCGTCACACGCCGTGCTCTCACTGGCTGGTTCTTCTCGGTGGCGTGACCCTCGTCATTCGTTCCATTATCTAGAACCTCTAGGGCAAAACTAAAAACTACGCATTAGAAACAAACGGCGCCAAAACTCCCGCAGAAAAAACCAGAACACGAAAATGAAACAAAGCTACTGCCTCCTACGAAGGCCACCTGGCCATAACAACAAACATTACACCCTATCTAGAAAATTCAAGAATAAAATAACTGCGCCTTTACTCTCCCTTTATGGAACCAAGATCACTGAAACATAAATTACAATTTTAAATATTATATTAGAAAATTAAGATTACAAGTACTAATTCACCAGTAAATAAAAATATCTTGTCTTGTGATGCTACAACAATTTTGACCAGCGCTGTTACTCTTTTAGAACTCTCTAAGGCACACGACTGTCCTCCGCAACTAGACCGACCCTGTCAATGGTCTCTTCGGCTAGCCCTCCCATGACTACCCGATCTTCATCTTCTGCCTGCCCACCAGGACATATAGCTCTCTTGCCTCTTTTAACGTGATTACTATGAAGTATGATGCACTGAGACTCATCCTTTTGACCGTAACAAAGGGGATAACACTGTGTTCACTCACCTTTCTGAGCACCGATTCGACGCACACAAAAGTACCCTGACGGTCATTCACTCTGTTCACTAAACTTGTTTCACTGAGTTTCCCAATCTTCGTCTCTGTTACGATATTAGCCATATTGCTCTCACTACATACCTCCGAATGATCGAGGCTCTTACCAGTAAGATTTAAATTACATACTGCCCTCGCCACGCGGATGCGCGGAACATTCGTCAATGTCGGTCCAATAAGAAGCATTTTGGAGTCAGCGGCCCAACTCGCCATGTGCAATGCAACCTCTGCTATTCTTTCAGACTTTTGTGGCAGAATTGTGTTGTGTATTAATCTGATTTCATGATATTCTGGCTCTTGTGACACCTTAGACACGAGTTCAGAGATGATCAGGTTCCCATCTCATGTCCAGTCACCATTAAGATCTTGTTTACATGCATCACACAACTCTACTTCATTTGTATCTTTAAGAAATAATTTCTGGTCTTTTAAATCAGTTCTAGCATCATATAGTCTAAAATGTCAGTTCCTAAAATACCTGAAAATGCTAGCTCTGACATACTTACTAGAAACTGGTGTGGATACCGTTGTTCATTAACCCACATATCAATATTTTAGGTACCTGTGATCTGGAGTGCATCTCTAGTTACGCCTTTCGCTCCTAACCGAGATTCATCCACTTCACTCTTGCGGACTCTGTGACAATCAAGAACGAGTAAGACTGGCCTTCGACAAGAACAGTTACAACAGTCTCTATACACCCTATTACCATAATTACTGCCGCGTGGTGCTTGGGGTCGAAACATGACTTTGCGCGTTTGGGCAACCACTAACAGCATTTCGTGCAGTACTGTTGACATTGAGGTTCCCTGAGTCCCTAGGACCATGGGATTGTTGTGACAGACTATTTACTGAATTTCGGCAATATCTAGATATATGCCCGAATTTACCACAGTTAAAACATCTCACATTACTATACTGCTCTCTGTCGGAACAAATTGTGTTCTTGGGAGTACTAAAACCTGCTCCCGAATTACGCACAATATTACCATTACCAAACGAACCACAGTAACACGAGTTATACGGTCTTCCATAGCCACTGCTACTGGAAGAATTGCCACAATTAGCATAACCCCGCGCCACACTTGCTTGCTTGGAGACTATGTAAACACTTTCTCTTTTGCGGGTCTCCAAACCTAACTTTGCATTCCCGATGAGTTTCTGTCATTTCTAGTGCAATAGCTAAATGTTCCGCTTCCTCCATGGTCTGCAGCATTTTATATCTTGCCTGATGCCCTACATTACCAAATATTCCAACTGTAAACGCTGCTAACAACCTATGGTCGGCTTCACGCTCCAAAATCTCTTCACTTTCAGCATTATCTAATTTCTGTATTGTTTGTACATCTTCACCATGTTTTTTATAGCGTTATTCAACATGTAATAATAATAAAACTGCAATGGCAGGCGTTCCTTGGACCACTCAGTTAATTGCTCTTTTAGAATTTTAAATGTTATATCACCTTTTAACAAAACACGCTGCTAGACCTTTCAACTTAATTTTAGTTAACCTTACTTTATTACTGTCTGACCAGTTACACAAGCAGGCAAAACTTCTGACACTTTCTAAAAACTCATGTATAGGTGAGGAACCCTTCGACTATGTCTCGACTAGCGGCACAACTGACAAATATTACCTTGTGCGCCTTTCACGCTTACTTGGCCTTTAGTGTCTGTCATAGCGAGCTCAATATTTACCTTTGTTTACAAATATTATACCTACTGAGTTATTCGTTTAATTGTGATAATGGAATCCACGTCAAACAATCTTGTGTACATTTCTTTGGTATATCGCACAGAGTTCTATTCTCAGGTTTATTTTCAACTGGTACTGGTTTAGCTGCACATACTGGGTTCATTGCTTGGTATACTGTTTTCTTAGTCGGAATGTCTATTGGTAATGATCTAGCTGGTTGAAATGTCATTCTACCATCTAAATTTGACTGCTTGCAATGGCTCGTTCTATAAGACCACTTACTCAAAAATCAGATTCAAGTCTCTCAATTTTAAACTCTTGATATACGTGATCTCTAAGAATGAAGCGTTGTACTATTCTTCAACTTCTAAAACAACACGTCCTATCGAGGATTCGTTCTCATATAATTTATAAGCATGCGTTAGAAATTATATTTTCAATGCAATCTCTAGACCTGAGCCTGTCTTAAGTGCTCTCAATTTTTCATGAAGTGGTTTAAATGTTGACAAATTGAATTTTGTGTGATTACAGAAAAATGTATGAATTAAATTGTGTGAATACTCTTCCAAAGCCTTTCAAAGCATCTGCGCAACTTGCAGCAGAAACAAAAATAGAAATTACTGTGATCTCTTTTACTTTCCCTTGCATTCAACTTCTTCCACCAAAAAATTGTCTTAGCATGACGCACTAATGTATCTGTAGTCTGTGTAGAGGACAAGAGTGGTGCTGAATCTAAATCAATTCTCTGATACTCTACCCTAACCCACGTGATTGGATTGATATCTTCTAAACTTACTTTGCAATCAACTAAACTAGATCTCCTTTTAGCCGCAGAACCATACATGTAAGCTACGTCAAATCAGTAGGCTCTCTTATAATACATGTGCTCGTAATCCTGGAAGTCACAGCGTTCTCGAAATATCTGATTTGTCTTAACAACTGTGATGTTCACAATATGGAATGCCTCAGGACAATCTAAATGTCGCCGCTCTGCAACTACTTCTTTTTGTGCATTCATTACTTCGGAGTGGGTTACGTGCACAGCACTCTGGTGTGGATCCAAAACGCTGCTTCCATATGTAGCACCTGGCCTATGGTCTACATAAATTTAATATGATTTTAGATAGTTTTTCCAAATAAAAAAGGGAGAATCAATAAAGCAATTAAATTAGTTGAAAAGCAATGGTATATAAACTCTACTTACGTTCAGAGGTAAGCTGACGAACCTAACACTACTAATAAAGTTAGAAAGAACAGATTCATAGCTATTAACGAAGAAGAGCGAAGTCGGACGGCAGGCACACAGGACTTCCTTCTCAGGCAGCAAGCGGTCTGACGCTTCTTGGGTCTCCCTGCAGAATGATGGCGTCTTTAAGATGGCAGGTATATATACACTAAGTTGAGCATGGTGCTTGCATAACAGGTCACCTCATCTATGCTTAGGGTGTTGGCAGTTGGTTACCAAGTGGACCTTTACCTCTCTCCCCTCTCCAAGACTTGGTCGCACGATAGAGCAGTCTTTGTGCTAGAGACTGGTCAAACCGGTTTACACTGACTATGATCACGAGGCAGTGCACAACGACAAACAGGATGTGATTATGTGGAAATACTCGTCATGTGAGGGCTAGTCATGCGGCCATGAAGTCTGACAAACAACTTGAAATAACTTGTACTGGATGTGTAACTACCGGTCAGCCTTGAAAAGTTACACAGTAAGGCGAACTGCTTTCTGTTGCAATGTTTTGGACTGTGTATCGACACTACACTAGTTTATCTCGTGGTATTTTTCCTAATATGTGGAAACAAACAAGCATAATTCCTGTTATTATATATATATATATATATATATATATATATATATATATATATATATATGTGTGTGTATATACAAATATATAAGGTGATAAACATAGCAATAATAACTACAGGCCTATTTCGCTCATTTGTACATTTTTTAAAGTAATGGAAAAAACTTGTACATAGGCATATTAATTTTCATTATAAAAATGTCCTCTCCATTCACCAGCATGGGTTTCAAAGTAAATGAAACACTACAACTAATTTATTTAAGTACATCAATGAAATTTATGGAGCTGTTACATCTAGAGGTCAATATGATGCCATTTATTTTGATCTCAAAAAGCATTTGACACTTGTCAACATTGCATTATTCTTTATAAAATTAGGTACTAAGGTCTTGATTGTGACTATGTTAAATGACTTCAGAGCTATTTGATAGACTGAACATTAACTGTCAAGGTAAAGAATGTCTATTCTACTTCCTTTCTTACCTCCTCTGGAGTTCCTCAAGGTGGCACATTGTCCCCTCTTCTATTTAGTCTGTTTATCAATGATAATGTAAAACAATTAAAATTTGCCAATTGCTTATTGAATGCTAATGATCAAAAAATTTTGCTAAAATTAGTAACATATCTGATTGCAAAAAACTTCAAGCTGATATTGACTTAGTTCTTAAATGGTGTAATAATAATGTTATGAATCCAAATTTTAATAAAACTATCTGTATCTCATTTACATGTAAAACTAATCCTATAAAGTTTAACTATCTGGTAAATAATAGCAAAATAAAACATAATGATAGTGTGCACGACCTTGGAATATTATTAGATAGTAAACTCTATTTTCATCTTCAGTTTTAGTGCTACAATCAATGTCAGCCATAGAATATAATTACAAACATTAATACTAACACTGAATAAACAAAACATTAATATTGTGTCACTGGTACCAACACCATACTAATACATATAACACAATATACCACACCTCCCCCTTTAAGTCATGTACATCACAAAATCTTTCAATTTCAATGGTGTATATTTCTGCCTGTTGGAACTACGTGTGGGAACCTTCATCATTAATTGGGGCTCCAATACTTCTGTTGTTTTGTCACTAATCTGCAATGATGATGCTGCTGCAGCTATTACTGGCCCTTTGTAACTCTCAGATAGTACACGTTGGGTCTCTGCTGCTGGCTCCTCACTCTGGCTTACTGCTGATTCTCGGCGCAGTAGCTGGCGGTCCAGTCCCTTCTCATAACTCTCGGGTAGTATACGTTGAGTCTCTGTTGTTAACTTCTTACTCTGGCTTGCTGATGATTTACTGCGCAACAGTTGGTTTACGTGCCTTCTATATACCTGACCATAATTATTTTTTACTGTATATATTGTACTACCTTCTTTTGACTGAACTGTTCACTGTATCCATTTATTCAATACTGAATAGTTTTTGAAAAGAACCACTTCACCCACATTAAATGTTCTTATTGTACTTTCATCTTGCTTGGTGTTCCGGGCTGGGTCTTCTTCGGCCTGTGGTATCACCAAATCTAAAACAGTCCTTAACCTTCGACCCATAAGCAGTTCTGCTGGTGACTGCTGGTCTCCCTTACATGGCACAGTTCGTAAGGCAAACAGTACCCGTGCTAACCTTGTTTGCCAGTCCCCAACCATAATTTTTTTTAATTTTCCTTGACTGTTCGCACCATCCTCTCGGCCTGTCCATTGCTAGAAGGATGAAATGGGTGTTGTCCGAATCAACTTGATTCCATTCTTGAAAACGAACTCTTTCATCTCCTTCAAAACAAATGCTGTTCCGTTGTCTGATACAACATATTGAGGTATGCCATAACAACTGAATATTTCTCGAAGCTCTCTAACTACACTAGCTGAGCTTACCGAGGATACTTTCCTGACCTCCAACCACTTCGAGTACGAATCCACCACTATCAAGAACTGCTGTCCTTGAAAAGGCCAAAGAAGTCTATGTGTAACCGCAGCCAAGGTTTCATGGTGTCACTCCATGTAACACCCTTCAGTTTGGGAGGTTCTGATCGCATCTGTTGACATATAGCGCACCCTTCTACCAATCGTTCAATATCACTGTCCATCTGTGGCCACCACATATAGCTTCTAGCTAAGGATTTGGACCTGACAATGCCATCATGGTT